>JASAMV010004008.1:0-14963 GCA_030248065.1 Rhynchonema sp. JSB1_4
TGGGTGGAACATGGAAGAAGGACCATGGCTCAATTTGGCTAATGCGCTGTGTGCACATATCTGCGCTTGTGGGAAACAGCTGTATGCGATGAAAGGAAAATAATCCGTGCAAAAAAACTTCGACAGCCCCCCCCCACTCATATGCAGAGAAATGGTGGTTGACTGAATAACTGGTTTGCAATCATCGCTGTGAATTTATTACCGCTATCTCATTACATTGCATATTGACGTGAGAGGCGAATGATATGTGCTTACATTTTATAAAAACATTTGCATTAACTTCAGCAGCGTAATCAAAAACACCGCCCTGTAGTTGCGCTGTATTATACTGACACGGGCTCAGTTATAATATCTGCTGTCTGGTTTGATTATGTGCTTCAAACTTGTCGCCTTGTTTTGGTGACTTGCATGAAACATAGTCTGGTGCCCATTTGAACCAGCACCAAGAAAATGCCCACACCAATCGAATATCATCAAACGGATGGCAAAGGAGCCTGGCTGGTGTTGGCTGTCGGCTTCTGCGCCAACGTGCTGGCATTCGGATTGCCCTACTCACTGGGTGTCTTCTTTGTGCATCTGCATACGTTGTTCCCTGATGCTCAACAGCAGGACATCACCACACTCATCAGCTTGCCCATGATTCTGTGCATGTTCAGTGGTGCGTTGGGATGCTTTACTTGATTTGAAACTTTACTTTGTCAATGGCAAGAGGAGTGAAGTTCATAACGAGCTCGGATGTCTCGTGCAGCAGTTTCGATCAGTTTCATATTCATTTCACTGTTAGTTGGTTTCTGATGCACAGGTCTAATATCCGCGGTGCTCTACAACCTGTGTGGTCCGCGCAACACCATCATATTAGGCGGCATCATGGTGTCGGGCTCACTCGGTGCCGGTGTGGCTGTGACCAAATTGTGGCACGCTTACTGTGCACATGCCATTTTGGGAATAGGTGGGCCAACGTTATGTCTGTAGACTTTTACATATGTATACCAAGGCAGGTTATTAACATATTGATGACGTTTTTAAACTTGGTGTTCGACCCAATCCGGCCTTACCTTGGTCACGTGACTTTTCTTCGAGGTTTGCTGATAGTTACAATGTTGTCCTCAACGGTCAACTTTCGGTTAACTATCGAAATCGGTAGTATCATTGACGTGACCAAACCAGCCACCGGACTGATCGCCTAGTTCCACACGTGTGCGCATACTCCACCAAATGTTTCATGCTGCGGAATTGTGGTCACACCGAACCTGAGCGTGCAGACCGAGCATTTTGCCGTGCATCGTCGTTTTGCGTTGACTGCGTTGTCGGTTGGCGCAGCGGTGGGTTTGATGGTGATGTCGCCCCTCAATGAATGGCTGGTCAATCAATATGGCTGGCATGGGGCCGTGCTTGTGCTGGCTGCGGTCAATGCCAATATAATACCATTTGGAATGGTACTGAAAGGGAATGAAAGGTGCGTGGTTGTCTTGAAACGACTTTGATCTTGGACATGAAACAAGCAGCCGTGATGTCGGTTATCGTCTATGGCTGATGTTTCACGTTGGTCTGCTCAATGGCTCCTACCAATCAGGCAGCGAATTTACAAATCTTACAAAAAACATTGCCAGAGCTTTGTACATACGTTTTCAGAAAGCGTGTCAGCATCCTTGATTCAGACGAGTGCTCCCCGCAGCAGCCACCTTCGGTCCCCAATCGCGTTTCGCTGCGTTCAATCTTCGACTTCAGCATCCTGCGCCGTCCGCTGTTCTACTTTTTCACATCATTGAGTATTCTCACATTCACTGGAGTGGTCATCTACATGAGCATGACACCGGCATTGATTATCAGCAAAGGGTTCGGCTCGACCACTGCTGCGCTCATGCTCAGGTGTGCACCGTTATGCATGTTTGGCCGATGTTTCAATCTTGGCCCAAGCCACATTTCAGTGTCACCGGACTCATCGGCATTTTCGGTCGCGTGCTGGCGGCGGTGTTGATGACCTGTCAACGACTGAATTCAAATCTTGTCACTGGTTCGATTTGATTGGCCTGTTTTTCATTTCTAACCTGCGCAGAACGAGAATAATAGAGGCGATATCAAACACGGTTACCATACCTCGAGATTTACTGGTGCCACTGATGTTGACCAACGAAAAGTCAAATAAACGTTTTTTACGCTGGTCAAATTTAAAGACATCAGTAAATCTCGACAACCCTTCAGTCAACAAGGCAGATGCTATGCCGATGTTTCTCCATTCTGGTTGCAGCACTGGCCAACATGTGCTGCGCGGTGTGTCTGTTCGCGTTGACCGTACACAGCAACAGCAGCTGGTACTACGGTTGTGTGTGTGGCGTGTTTGGTGCGTCCTACGGCGTCACGTTTGCTCTTGGACCGACGATTTTGCACGAGCTGTTCGCTCAACGACATCCGTTTCACGGCGTGTTGGGCACAAACCTGTTCTTCATCGGCTTCATCGTGCTGCTTGTGAGTTCGTCATTGAAATACACCCCCTGGGCACGACATTTGCAGCTTGTGTTCATCAGTCTTTACTATTCAGGCTCCCCAACTGGCAGGTCGTATAGCTGAGCAGTACTCGCTGAGTGTCGCCTTCTGGTTCGGTGCGTTCAGTGTCGCACTGGCTGCGTGCGGCAACATGTCATTGGCCGTCTGGATGATGGTTGGCGCTAGAAGAGAATCGACTAAGGACACTTTGCAACATGAAATTGATGATCAAACCGGTGCTAATGAGGATGAATAAAAAACCAAAACAATAATGATATACTACACATAATAACGTTAACCATGATGCAATAAAATTACAGACATGCAGTATAATGTGGATCGTCGCATGACGTTTATGCTGCGTTTCAACGATCATGAGTTTTACCCCCCCTCCTACCCCGATCTATTTATTATATTGCACGCTCCGGATTATTGCACAGGTTAACGAGCTGATAACTGCAAGTTTATAATAGTAACTGTCCACGCCACTTCAAGCTCCACGTTGTCTACCGTGCACGTGTTGCTTCGCCTTTTGCATGATTGAACTGGGCGTGGGATGATCGCATAAAGCTATTTCTTTTCGTAATAGATATAACCTCTACGATCCCATGTTTTATAATTACAGCAAGATGGTAGCCCTACTTTTTCTCTTTGCTTCTTTCTTATTCGCGGTTATCTGGCTATCTTGCTCCGCCACTCTATGGTAGTGATTGGTAACTTCTCTGAAACACTAGGCGCAATGTAGGTGATGCCTTTATGTGTACTTTGGAAAAAACTTGTCCCCCGGAGATTCTTCCACTATTTCTGCGCCTATCGTCTTAACCGTGTATTTGTTCGTGATCGTTTTGATGGAAATCCGAAAAAATCGCCCATTAAAACAAGCAAAACATCGAACAGCTGAATATAGAGTAACGGGAAGAGAAAATTGCCAAGATTATCCAGCCTATCACAGAAGCAGTCAAAAACGACCACCACATCCGTCAAAAACAATAAACATAACTATCACAAAAGGCGAAACCCACCGAAGCGAACAAAAAAACTCGCAAAAAAATAACACGTAAGAAATTGCCTAAAGCGAAAACGCTATCTTAAAGTATGAAAAAGAAAAGAAAACCCAATTGAGAAAAGTTCAAGGCAAAACCTCTCCACCTCCACCAAAGATGAAAAGAAAAGCAAAAGCGCCTCTGAGATCAGTAACGTTATACAAATGAAAAGAACCCTGAGAAGTGCGAACCAAAAGCGTCGACAATCCAAAATACAGTTTGGAACTACAGGCGGATTGGGACGCTATTTAATGCAAATGTTTTTATAAAATGTAAGCACATATCATTCGCCTCTCACGTCAATATGCAATGTAATGAGATAGCGGTAATAAATTCACAGCGATGATTGCAAACCAGTTATTCAGTCAACCACCATTTCTCTGCATATGAGTGGGGGGGGGCTGTCGAAGTTTTTTTGCACGGATTATTTTCCTTTCATCGCATACAGCTGTTTCCCACAAGCGCAGATATGTGCACACAGCGCATTAGCCAAATTGAGCCATGGTCCTTCTTCCATGTTCCACCCAACAAGCCAGATGCTGTATGCGCTTAACCAACCACACAAACTGCACCCTGCAGCTGTTGCTATGCTATTGATCCAAGTCTTGGTTCAAATTGGCGCTGCACAGAAAAGTCGATGTTTGAATGAAACATTTGTCCGCCTGAATTAGACCAGGTCATTCACCCCTGCACACGACACGAGTCAGTGAAGAGTGTGATATCTGCTCTGCTGAACGTGACGTGAGCGTACAGAACGCAATGCTGACGTGATGTATTGATTAAATGTTGATTAAAAACATCCAAATCTTAACATAGTTTGAAATTATTTGGCTGTTCTTGGCACATCACCGTGTATTGGTACCTCTGGACATCGACATCAACTGTAATCTCTGATTTGGAAATTACGACCAAAACATGGTTCGTTCTTATATCGGTTTGACTTTGAATATGTTTGGTTCAATGGTTGAATTGATCTAAAAATGCAAAAATGCATGTGCAACAAATTGTATATATTCTTCTTTCAGACTCAGCATTTCTCGCAACTCGAAATTGACAGTGAGTCCACGTTTTATGTCAATGTTCATGACAACAAACAAGCATCCGTGTGGCGAGGCACATTCAGATTTCTTTGATTCAGAAAGAAGCTATGTGTTGAAATGAAGCCCGGAGTAGTTTCCTTCAAAGTGAATAATAAATATTGTTTTCATCCAGGTTTTCGCGAATGTTTCACACTATATGCACAGAAGGGCACACTGGAATCAGCGTCTCATCTGCGGTACATAATGCGATGTCTGGGCTACAGTCCGACGGTGGAGGAGACACAGCAATACTTCAAAGACAAACGTTGGCCTTTTTATAGTTTTAAAAATGTCGAAAAATCGATACAAAACCTTTATAAAAATACTGTACACGCATATCAGCTGATGTTTCAACTTTAGGCGGCAAGGTCGACTTTGCGTGCTTCCTCGAGGTGTTGCACGAACACTCGAAAACGCAGAACGCACAAAGCGAGATTTTGGCGGCGTTTCGCGCATTTGACCGACAGAAAAACGGACTGATTGCTGCTGGTGAACTGCGAAACATCCTCATGTCCGTTGGTGAGCACATGTCGGACAAGGAAGGTACGGTAACATTGGGACATCCAGATGTACGGTAAAATACTTGGAATCCAACTCAGCGTTTCTTTTTGTTTGAACGGTGAGCCTACGCTGAGATGCCGGTCAGAAAGCCTCTTGTGTGCACATTGGGTGGAATTCACAAAACAAAGTCAAGTTCACCGTCAACCCCACCGTCAAAGTTCAAAGTCAGATGTTTCAGCGTCACGCTTGGCTGATGGACAAAACGAAGTGTCAACTTTGACGCGTTGTTGTGTATGGTTGCACGGTTTTCTCAACAAAATATTTTCAATTTTTTTGCGTCGCCGTTGGCGATCGCCTGTTTATTGCTTTGCCTTCTGTTATAAAATCATAAAATTGGGAAATACTCTTCCAAAACGCTTGTGTTACGTCCTTAAAATAATAATTAGGAGAGAATATTATCCAACGCCTTAAAGTTGACCGTTCGTTTACAAAATTGTGTCTGCCAGCGGCAACGCGAAAGATCTGACTTTGAACTTTGACGGACTTGACTTTGTTTTGTGAATTCCACCGATTTTTATAAGTCCACGTCAAATTAGAAACATTTATAAGCATGAGCATCACTACACAAAAGTTGGTCCAGTTCTGCGTTGTTATGGTTGGATTCTATACGCGTGTATTCCACGTTTAATTATTTGCACCAGTTTGCCGCTTTGGACCGCTGCCGCCAGTTATCAAGAAATCGCAGACTTTTTGGAACGAAGGTGCTGGCATTGGCATAGGCACCATAATTATCATCCCAATTCGTGATTTGTTCATTCATAGGCTTTCTTTTGACGGTTCCAGTTGACCGATTGTACGCCGAGGCCGGCATCGGTGATTCGAATCAATTGGTGCGCTACGATGACCTGCTTCGAGTCGTGTGCCATCCGCTGCCGGATTACAATTAAATGAACCGAGTCACACACAACACGAACTTTGTATTATTGGTACGCTTTGGACACACCAACAAAAATATGCATAATCTGAGATTCACTTCACTTCGATTTTATGTACCGACCGATACCGAGTATCTTTCAATCTTGATTGAGCGTTGTTCGCAGTGTCTGCGTGATAATTATTCCAATTTTGGGATTCGTAAAAACAATAACACATAATTTGTTTCATTGTGCTGAAATTATTTTATGAAGTGCTGTGCGTATTTTTTATAAATTATTTTCTTGCAATTGAACTGGACCAAGAATCGCCTGTGTGTTCATGCGACTTGTGATCTTATTGAGCGGTGCATTTCAATTCTGCTCTGTTACTTTATTGTTCATTTATATTACCTCGAAATATGTATGTACCTTAATGAGTCCTTCTTGACTACAAATCTTATGTGACGATAAGTAAAAGTAGAAACTGCTTTGTGACGTTTTGTTCATGTTTAAGTATGCAATGCACAAGGACCAAAACAGGAAGAATAGTCAACGTAATTGAACATACACAACATGACTGTGTAAAAAACCGCGCACAGCGCGAACACTCCATTTCTTGCCGTTTTGTCACCTTTGGAAACTGCCTTTCTCCGGTTCGAGGGAAAAGGTGCCCCATGGGCACCTGAAAGCCCGCTCAAGTGGCTGTGGGCATCAAAAACAAGTGCCCATGGGCACCTCAATAGTGTATGGGCACATGTCCAAGGTGCCCAAAAGGTTGTTGCGCCCCTGAAACAGAGCGCAAAACTTTGTCGTACCTCGTACGCACATCGTTCCATCCAATGTTCCAAAGGGCGGATGGATCATGGATGGGTCCCTGCGATTTTTCACCCCGGTACAGTAGGTATCTCCCTGATTTTGCCCCAAAAGTGCTAATTTTTTACCAAAAAGGCTAAAATTAGTGTAAAATCAGTGGCTTTTATCTCAAATTACCCAAAATCCGTGCGCCACACGATTCCACACATAATAAAGACATTAAATTTTTTCACCCAAAAACCTAACACCCCAATCCCCCCAAACCCCCCCCCCCCCCAAGGTACCCCAAACCCCCAGGCCATCGGCTCTGGTACAATAGGTATCACCCCTCTGAGCCCGGTACAGTAGGAGTAGGTATCACCCTTCAGAGTACCTCCAACACCTAACACTGGTCGGCCTTGGTATCAGGAACTTGTCGTTCAAGTTCCTCTCTGTTCAGAGACTTTCTTTTCATTCGTTTTTCGACACTTGGAAACCCGAGAAAGTTCACTTGGCCGACCAAGCAAAAAACTGAATTTTTTTCTTTTTCAACGCTTCCCGCCGCAGACCACAATGGAAGTTTGTTGACTGACGCACAAGCCTAAGAAGCCTAGGCCTAAGCCTAAGCCCAATCCTAAGCCTAACCCTAAGCCTAAGCCTAAGCCTAAGCCTAAGCCTAAGCCTAAGCCTAAGCCTAAGCCTAAGCCTAAGCCTAAGCTGAAGGAAACAAACAAAAAATGATGGCTATGTTTTGACACCCCAACCCCGATTTTACTGTTATAAGCACTATTTCTCATCATTTTGTGCATGTATAAATTGGTTTGAACCAAAAAAACAAAAAATTTTCACGGCGCCGGCGGGACTCGAACCAGCGGTCCCACAGGCACGAGTCCAACGCCTTTACCACTGAGCCATCCAGCCGACACACACTGCCGTCTATCCACTGGTATTTATGTTTAGCGCTGCTGCTTGCTGTCTAATACGCACACACGTGTATTAACTAATGCACACACACAGCCAGCTGCGTGTAACGGTTAAACCTGATGATCAAGGGCACCTGGATGATTTTCCAAAGATTTTTATCTCCTAATTTGACAGACTCTTGACTCACTCGCGCGGAGTCGGTTCGGTGGTCTCGGTGTCTCGGAGAATTAAAGTTAATGTGGTCCAACTGACGCGAAACTGCCATATCTTATCGGGCTTAGGTTTTCGCTTCAAGCTCAGAATCAACGCGTGCGTTTGTCAAATGTGCACAGCACGAGCACAGGCATTCCCGTGAAACAAAATAAAACAAAAATCCTCTATTAGCAAGGGTTAAGGAAGAATGAACAAAATGCGCGTGGCGCAAAAATTTTGAAAATTTCGAATAAAAAATGGAAATTTCCTGTTCCTTCGAATTTAGGCACGCCGCCCCCCGATCTCCGACCCCCCTCTGAGCCCCCCGTAATAGAGCCCCCCAAAATGGGGTCAGTGAATTAATAGAGCCCCCTTCTATTTAGGTTTTTACTGTAGTTTGGCAAGTAAAATATGCCCTTTGCCAGTGTAGTGGCAGGCAGATGGTTGCAAGGTACCCTTGGGGGGGGGATGGATCCAGATGGTTGCAAGGTACCCCCCTACCCAGCCTCCAGAAGGTTGCAAGGTACCCCTGGGGTCCGAAAAAAGGGTGTTTTTTGCATGCTTTTTTCTGCAAAATTAGCCGAAAAAATGGAACTTTTTTGGATTTTGGCCGAAAATTTGCCCAAAATAGCTATTATATGGAGGTTTGCGCGCGGAGCGCGCGATTTTTGGGGTTTTGAGGTCGAAAAACACCCATTTTTGCCTATAAAAACCACAAATTGATGGTTGCAAGGTACCCTCCGGGGTGGTTGCAAGGTACCTACCCTTCCCCCCCATCCCCCCCCAAGGGGTGGTTGCAAGGTATTGATATTGATACCTACTCCTTAGGGGGGGAATCCCCCCCATCCCCCCCCCAGCCACTACACTGCCCTTTGCCAATAGTAAGTGATCGAATTTCAAAACATACTCTGGCTCAGAATTTCAAGTTGGTTTTCAGAATTTTGTCCAAAAAGAGTACCGTAAAAACCTAAATACAGCCCCCCCGGAATAGAGCCCCCCGTAATACAGCCCCCCCCCAAAAAGGGGTCAGTGAATTAATAGAGCCCCCCCGGAATAGGGCCCCCCTAAGTACCGTATTGTCGGAAATAGAACCCGGGGGGGGGTATTTTTTCACTGGGGTCATTTTGGGGGGTTCAATTTATGGGGGGGTCAATTATTGGGGGGGTTATATTTTTCATTTGGCCCCCCGACGAAAAAAATCATTGTTAATAATGCCCATAAAAATGGCTTGTTTTCGGTATTTTCTAACTTCAACAGTGGCAATTATGCTTTTAAAGCTGTATTCTGTTGTGTACGCAAGCTTAAACAACGTTTGACACAACAACACAGCCCTACCATACCACTAATCGGTGGTACGGTGAAGGTTGGGGGTGGGGTTCTATTAATGGGGGGGGTCAATTAATGGGGGGGGTTATATTTTTGATTTCGAGCCATTTAGGGGGGTTCAATTAATGGGGGGGTCAATTAATGGGGGGTTCTATTTCCGACAATACGGTAAAATCCCCCATACTGTAGTGTATTAAGGCTTGATAGTGGTATACAGGTACATTTATGCACGTTTGTTGTTCGTTCAGAGCACATAATACGCCTCCTATTGACGAATAGACACGAATAAATGCGATTACAAGCGAAAAAACATCCTTTCAAACCCCTTTTTAGGGGTTTTTGGGGGGTATTTCTGGGAACAATTTTTCAGGTTCGGGTCAGTGAATTAATAGAGGCCCCCCCGGAATAGAGCCCCCAAAATGGGGTCAGTGAGTTAATAGAGCCCCCCCCTTCTATTTAGGTTTTTACGGTACTTCCAGACTGCTGCTGGCAGACCGAGCATGTGCGGCATTTACTGCACGTTCGCGTGTTGCGCATCATGTCCGTGTGCCCGTGCAGTGACGTCAAATGCGTCACAATCGTTGTTGCACAATCGCGGCCCGGACGCGTCACGCACTCACCACGTCAACATCGATTCTGTGCACGGCACTGCAGCCAAACTGACGTGTTTCGGCAGTGTGCTGCACATGCGGGGACAGGAAGTTCAAACGCAACCATTGCTGTCGAATTTGAACAACGTTTTGATGTTCAATGGTGAAATTTATTCGGGTCTGGATGGCTGTAATAATGTTTCATCAAATGACAACGACTCCGTCTGTCTGCTGAACGCGCTCGACGCCAGTTGTTCGCAAAATGGTGACATCGTCAAACTATTGTCTGGGTTGAGTGGTGAATTCGCGTTCGTTTATTATGAGCATGACAGCAATCACTTGTGGTTCGGCAGAGACAAACTCGGTCGACGCAGTTTACTGCTCGCCCAAGAAGATACAGCATCGAATGGTGACCATTGCGGATTCATTTTGTCGTCACTTGCTGTCATGTTCGACAACGACACTAAACGCGATTGGATTGACATTCAAGCTGGTGTCGTATTCTGTGTCGATCTGATCACGCATGTGGTGCATTATTATCCGCTATTTGATGTGAATGCCATTAGACTGAATGCTTGCACCAATTCGCTGTTCACATTTGTCTCTGGTGACAATTTCGCGGTTTGTGATAATTCGGGAGGCGCCACAGATTCACTGTTACGTGTCACTTCCGAACTGGAAACGGACTGCGATCTTCAAAAGCACATTGCTCCATTGTTCACTCTACTGAATGAATCTGTGTCACGTCGACTGTGCTGTTCACATGTTGATTCAACCGGTCGATCACTGCCGATCGGTGTGTTGTTCAGTGGGGGACTGGATTCAATGTTGCTCGCAGCGATCGCACACAATCAATTGCGCGATGATTCGATGCAGATCGATTTGATCAACGTCGCGTTCGCTAGAGCTTCGACTGATGGCGACAGCAACCTGGATTATGACACACCCGATCGCTTGACTGGTCTGGCTGGGTTTGACTGCCTCTGTCACTTGTATCCAAATCGAAAATGGAACTTCATTCGCGTCAATGTTGATCAAAACGAGTTAATTGCGTGGCGATCGAAGCGAATACGACGGCTGATTGCCCCAGCATGTAGTGTGCTCGACGACAGCATCGGATGTGCGTTGTGGTTCGCTGGTTAGTTGTATGCTAGTGTGCGAATGCTTTCATGACTCTCTTGATCACATTCACACCAATCACTATTTCTGCAGCCCGAGCTACCGGCATTGACATCAACAACCACTCCACCACGTCAAACTGCCGTGTTCTGCCCGTGGGCGCTGGGGCTGACGAGCTGTTCGCTGGATACAGCAGGCATTGGCACGAAATTTAACAAAGCTGATGATGAAGCTCAGGTTGGCCGTAACTGAGATCAACTTGTTTTGATACAGTTTCTGGAACGAGTCAAGGCGCGTATTTGCTTTGCCAGTCGGGGCCGGGCCAGAACTTGTGATCTACTCTAAAACGTAGGAATTATGGAATGTCTGAGAAAGACAGCGTTTATGCTGACCGAGTTTCTCAACCGATACACGGGAAATATCTTTTTCGGTGTTCCAAGCGTGTTGCCAGCAAAGTGAAAAGCTACAGTTTGCTAGCTTGCAGGGTTGGTCATCGTTGTGTGCCGAGTTGGAGATTGGACCAGCGTCGATTGTGGTTGCGCAATCTGGGTCGTGACGACCGCGTGCTCAGTGACCACGGCAGGGAGGCTCGATACCCGTATTTGGACGATGCGTTGGTGCGACACGTCAATCGACTGCCATTGAATGCAAAGTTGGTGGCTGCTCGCTTGGATTAGAGCTAACGTGTAATACGGCGTTCAAAATTCGATAAGCTCACCTGCTTTTATTTTTCTGGCAACCGCTTCACCAGTTACATGCGTATGCGTGACAGTGTAGTTCCTGTCCTGGTACGGAAGCAGAACAGGCGGTAGTCCCACTTTTTCGTGGGGGAAAGAGATATTACCCACCTGGGGGAAGGGGGAAAGCCAATTTTGGGGAAATTCATTTTGAGGTCGAAAATTTCTCTTATTTTTCCTTTTCTGGCAAAAATCGCAATGAAAGGGTACTTTGGCGGTTTTTGACAACATTGATACTGAAAGTCATCGTTTTGGACCTAAAAATGCCTTTTAGCCTTTTCCTATTGCCTTCTGAGCCGTTGGTATCTTTCCCGACCGAAATTGATTCCAGGAATTATAAAAGTGTCGACGTTGCCCATCTTGATACTGTGGGTCGAACAGGCTTACTGGCCCAAGCGTTGTTTATCCACAGCCGTACAAGCAGTGGCGGATATAGCTTTAGGCCAAGGGGGCCCAATCCCAAAAGTCATTTTTATCCTGTGTATGTTTCCTCCGTCAGCCACGTGGTGTTGGTCGAGCAGCATCTGTTGCGTGTGATGGCCGATCGACTGGGCTTGTTCTGGGTGTCGGGCTTGGCCAAACGTGCCATCCAGTTCGGGTCACGCATCGCCAAACTGGAGACATCGCGTGAGCACGCCGCTGACAACTGCAAACGTTTGATTGATTGACTGAGTGATCGGCAGGTTTGTTTGTCTCGGTTACCTACCTTTCAATGAGCCACTTGCAAAGGGCAAGCATTTTGTGTTTTTTAAGTGGATCGACACAAGCCAAAAATCATGAAACGTTAGTGTCTGCGGAAGGCGGAACACCCTCTCAGACTGGAAAGGCGGAACGCCGTCGCCAAGCAAAAGCGACAACGAGAGCCAATCGGAATAGGGAGTAGATGGCCCGCCGACTTCGGGCCGCGGAGAGCATCCGACGTCATCACTTTTGCTTGACGAAAATGAGCTGCTTTTTCAGTCCGACAGGGTGATCTGCCTTTCTGAGCCGTAATATTTCATTAAAAAATCAAAAGCCGCTCTGGTGGGAGGAAGATGAACTGAAGGAAATTGAAAACCTAGGACATTTGAACCACAGTCTAGATATCGAAAATCGAACGTTTTGGACAAAACTAGCTCAGGTGTTTTGCACCTACAGTAACCATTTGCTTGCGGGGGGGGGGGGGCGGTGTTTGTTGATAATTTTGATTTTTTTTGTCGCGTTTATTAATGTCTGTTTAAAGCCACTGAATACGAAATGAAACTGAGCTGCACTGGAGGATTTGTAAAAGATCACAGTTGATCACTGAGTGTTCTATGTTAACGGATGAAGGCTGCGCCATTCTTTCTCTATATTGAAAGGTTAATGCAATCGCCGCATGTGTGTGCTCATCCAATCAATGTGCAAAATGTTATCTTGTTTTGTCGTCTCTAAACTGGTCCACGCAAGTGCAGTATTCTTACTTTATGCGACTTTTCATTGTTTGAACCTGTCGAGCATGTGAGCTGTTCTCGGTGTATGCAGCAACCGATCAGTGTTCCAAAGGCACTGTAACTGTTGTTACCGTCAATATTGGCGTGCGATAAGGACCCTCATCCATGCAGTACACGTGCGAATTACACGATAACTATTTTTATGAGCCGACCTTCTGTCTCTGCTGTGCGCCAGAAACAAACACAATGTCAGGTAGCCTGTGAGCGTTGGTTAATGGGCCCAACGCGACGCCAACCATTTTCATTCAAATATTGCCGGTCGCTGCTTTTCGACTGTATTTCTCATGCTGATGCTTTGTTGCATCTGTCCGTCTCGCTTTTCATTCAAGTCTTGTCTGGTTTGCAATTGGTAGACGTGCGCGCGCATAAATTTTTTTTCAATGAGCCTTTGCTTTCATGTGCAGTGGTTCTATCCTATCGATAGTATGTTGAAAAATATCAAACGTGCCTTTGATCTAATTTATTTGAAGGCCCGAATTTAAACGTGTGTCAGGTCAAACTTTGCATCTTGCCATTTTAGAATGTTGCGCGCTGCCGTTCTGTGGTTGACGACAGCGCTGGTCAGGGCCGAATCAACCGCCAGGATTCCTTTGGATGGCAACCACTGGAGACTAACAGGTAGGCGTTGCTGTTTTGTCGTGAAATTTGTCCCAGATTGGGTAGCATGGCCACTTTCCATTTTCAGGCAGCGATCAATCCGGTCATGCCATCGACATCCGAGCGAGTGTGCCCAGCGATGTGTTCAGTGATCTGCACTCCGCCGGTGTGATTGATGACCCGATGTCTAATGGCAACGACGTACGACTGCGTTGGGTGAGCATGCACAATTGGACGTACACGACAACGTTCACGTTGAATGCTGCGCAAGTTGAGGTATGGGTGGCTGGGAAAAATCATTGGCTGGTTGTGACTGAGTCCAGCGTGCCGTCAAGGACGGTCTCGGTTCGTTCCGGCTCGTAGCTTCTTGCACTACGAATGTTTCGTTGCTGCTGCTTGTAATTTCAACCATAATCATCATAGTCTAAGCCGTATGGGAAGTTTTTCTTGTAGTGTCGCCAATGAGCAAGAGAACATAACCAAA
Source organism: Rhynchonema sp. JSB1_4 (assembly GCA_030248065.1). NCBI lineage: Eukaryota > Metazoa > Nematoda > Chromadorea > Monhysterida > Xyalidae > Rhynchonema > Rhynchonema sp. JSB1_4. The sequence goes on from JASAMV010004008.1 coordinate 14,255, forward strand.
ACGACATGGGCCGATCACCGGCTTGGCCTCAATGTTTTCGCACGTTGTGTTATGCGCATGGTTTATTAGCAAATAAGTAGTCCGATAAGTTTCGTGGCGAAATCGTGCGATATAATTCACAGGATGGTTTTGAGCTCAAAAAACTAAGCGTAGCTTGTAATTGGCTATAATTTCAGTCGCCATCGTTGGCACTAGTGCAACTCGGGCTCGACACGATTGCACAAACGTTGATCAACAACAAGTCAGTGAGTCACAGTGCGAATATGTGGCACGAACATGTGATCGACGTGAAACATTATGTGCACGAGGGCGTCAACAGTATCAGCATTGTCTTCACGTCACCAGTCGCGTATGCCAAGTCGACACAGCGCGAATATTTGGTTAAATTCTTTATTTCGTCAGAAAGGTTACTTTTCTGCTCGATTAAAGAGTGCGACAAACCGATTTCAAACATTACAGATCACGTACGGCTTTACAGTGCCACCGGACGGGCCGCCATCGATTCAGAACGGCTACAATCACGTGAATTTCATTCGCAAGACGCAGTGCGTTTCGGCTGGGATTCGAGCATTCCGTTGGGAACAATGTGGTATGCAAAAGTCAATGCACATTTCTGCCCGTTGGTACGTCCAGTGTTGTATCGGGTCGCTGTCAGGTTCCAATCAAAAACGGTGCGTAACCTGAAACTCTTCTTTTAATTCTAAACAAT
>JASAMV010004010.1:0-117830 GCA_030248065.1 Rhynchonema sp. JSB1_4
ATTTGCCTTAAAAAAATTCGACCTGTTCTGATGTTGATGAAGCAAGCGACGTCGAATTTTTCTTGCAAACGCTAGGCGCAGTGCCATTACATTATACATGTCGTCGCCGCAGCCTAAACGGCATACTGTACGTGCGTGTTGTAGCGACCCTTTACTGCGTTTGCACGGAGTTCCATGACGTGCGTTGACGACAATAGAATTAGCCTTAAAAAAGCAGTGCCTTAAAGTCGATCCTGACGCATACAGAGCATTAATTTAAGTCACGCCAACTGAGCCATGGATTAAAGGGGGCCACATACAGAGCATTAATTTAAGTCACGCCAACTGAGCCATGGATTAAAGGGGGCCTTTCGCATTTCAAATTGCCTTCAAACTTTGCACGCATTTGAATGGTGTTCAGGGCGTTATTAAACTCTCACGCACCAAGAACCCAATCTGCAGCATGCGACCAGCAGATGCACTTTAATAAGAACATCCGGGAATAAAGTGTGCCGCGGACCAGCCCAATTTTTACCTGCGCATTCAGGCATCAAACAGCTTGGTCAAAAAGGTGTCAAGGCGAATGAATGTTTCGCATGAAACGTGCAACACCGCTAACTATGGAATTTCGCTTTTCTTTTTATTTCGAATTTCAACGAATTGTTCCAGCGTGACAAGCAGACTTGAAACATCGTTGCAATTCGAAATAAAAAGAAAAGCGAAATTCTATAGTGAGGCAGGGGCAAATATCGTGCGAAACACTCTGCGCCTTGACCGCCCTTGTCATCAGGCGAGTTGCCTGAATGCGCAGGTAGAAATTGGGCTGGTCCACATTCGATTTTGTTCCCGGATGTTCCTCTTGAAGGGCATCTCCTGGACGCATGCTGAATGTTAGACCTCCGGTGTGTTTGACTTTGATGACGCCTTGACCACTGTCTAAACACTTGCGAGGTTTGAAGGGGGTTTGAAATGCGAAAGGCCCCCTTTAAAAAGGGTTTTCTGTTCGTAACTGTATCGCCAAAGCACATAAGGCCTAAAACAACTATCGCTGAACCAAACCTTCTGATTTACTCGTCGAAGTGTGTCAAAATGCATATCGGGGCATGCGCGGTAGCGCTCGAGTGAATTAGTACCGGGCGTGAAGCAGTGGTAATGTAACTAATGCACTGCTTCCGGTTCACGTCTCTTTCATTAGTTAGCGACACATATCCTACAGTATGTAGGGACGTAAACTAAGTTCCAAGATTTCAGTCGTTGCCCTCGTGTCACACAAGAACCCGGTGTGATTAGAAGCGTAATAGAAGTGTAATACTGAACAGAAAAAAGTCTGTCGGCTGCGTTCCAATATAACCAAAGAAGACTACATACCTAATAACGTAATGACTCCACTCCAGAACAACCAAATTAGCCACCAATATAGCGTCATCGTGTGTTTTCCCTTGTCAGACAATATGCAACCTTGGTGGTATGGTGAGCAATAAGTTGCTGTCTGTCATGTTAAGAGTCGGTCACAACCTCACAAAACCCGAGGTTTTTGCATGCATCAAAAGACGCAGGAGTACATGGGGCCGATCCGCACATGACCGCAATACACCCGCGGTGTTTGCACGCGGTTAAAATACGACGCGGGTATGCCGTTCTAAAATTTTGATTCGCGATGCTTTTTTGCACCATTATATGTACAGGGGTGTGTTCCAGATTCATATGTGTGGTGTTCAGCCACGAAAGTTTGAAAGTTGAATAAATTTGAGGCATTCTTTCTCACCTGTGGAAAGCGGCTGTTCGTCGCTCATAAACCATTAAGATAGCAATAAAAATGACGGTTATTTTGGATTTCGTTTTAAACTGCAATCACAGCTTTCGCACAAACGGGCCAGGTGCTTCTAAACTAGTACTTCTAAAGCTGAAAAACGAGCTGAATTGACCTAATCGCGCTGATCTCAAGCTTCGGTGAAAGCTGACGTGCAAAAACCAGCGTTTTTTGCATGTGTTCAACCAAATGCAACCCTCGTTGAGCAAACGCCAGCGCTGTGCAAAAACCTCGGGAGCACAAAAACCCTGGGCGTGCAAAACAAAAACCCCGGTCATCAATTGTGACCCTTACCTTACAGTACTATATATGGAAGTATACCTGGCTTCTTACACAGCATGATCCCTGTTTTTCATAAGTGACTTCTGCAATCTAAACCGTAACAACCGTGTGCTTTTACGTCCTTCTTCTCAAACAACCAGCTTCGAAGGATCATGCTTTTATTATTATTATTCTGCTGGCAACTCGGAAGTTATCCATAAAGTGTGGTCAAATGACCCGAACGGCCTGCACTAACAATATCAACTGCTCAAAGCCAAGCTCAAATGATGTCACATATCACGAGGATATCACAGATCACCGAAACTAAGCCTTTGTTTGAGTGGCTTCACTGTTTCCGTTCCCAGAAAGTGACGATCACATTTGAGTGTCCAAAGCGGACGTGCGCTCCTTCCACGGGATAGTGGTTAGGCGATCATCGGTGCGCGGGGCTGGGTTGAAACGTGCAGTAACCCTTCTTTCTTCACTTTTTCTTCCGTGTTCATTTAGCTATTGTCTTCGTTGTTGAGCCATCGATTTTGTACCAATTTACAGCCATCGATGGGATTAATTAAATTGGTCAAAATGAGTGTGAAAGTTGCTGTTGTTTTGGAAATTGTTTGGTCATATCCGGGTCAGTTTGGTGATGATGGCTAATATGCTTGGAAGGTCAAGAATTCAAAAGCTCAGCGTCAGTGCAAAACCAGATCAAAGGATCATGCTTTTCAGAACAGCTGACAGACACGCAGCACGTCTACAACGATATTGATTTCAGGGCCATCACTAATCATAATGCTAGCGGTGCCGTATATATTATTGTGCGTCACCACAGTGCTGGGTACCAGCTGGACAGTGCATGTGGCGTTGCGCAGTGCCCATCGAGCAAGTATTGACGTACTGGTGCTGAACGTGGCCATCGCTGACTCCTTACTGGTCATCGTTACTGTCGTTGCGCACCTGCTAGTATGTGAGTTACTGGGATACATTTGCATTTTTTTATTCTTTTGGGCCGTTCCCTGATGCACACTGTGTTACCTGCAGCATGTACAAGCATTGTTAACATCGATCCCCTTATGACACGCTTATACGATTTTTTCAATTTCGCTTTTGTTGAATCATAATTTTCGGAAGGGCACACTGCTCTCACCCTTGTTTGGTTGCTCGTAGCCGAGCTGAGTATCCCATCCGACCTGTCCTCACTGATAACACTTTCAGCAAGGAAATAATACTGTTGTGAATCCGTTCAATAAGACACGCTATCACATTTCTAATTTCCAGCGCCCGACGCGTTGTTCGGTGTGTCACGATGGATAATGTGCGTTTGCATGCTTGTGCGACTCTACGTTGTCATCGCCATGTCCCGACAAAAGTATGCCACTTAATGTTGGGCTTAGGCTAATATCGTGTAGAAGCATCACCCTGATCGTTTGCAGTCGTTCAACAGCAGCGCAACCATTCAAGACTGATGTGAGCCGGATGGAGCAGTTTGTGAGCAGCGTGGTCGTTTGGCTGCTATCAGTGCTCGGTGGCGGTGCCGCGCTGTCCGACCGACCCTTCTGGCACACAGTGCCCAACAACAGCAATGTGACGCTCACTCACCTGGTCTACCGATCGGACAATATGCCGTCGATTTCTGTTGTTGTCGAGTTGGGTGTGCCCACCCTGGCGTTGGTGGTTGTGTTGTGGCAGAGTGCTGCGTTGTGCTTTGCCAGACGACTGCAGCAGCGACGACTCAGTCTCGGCACCACGTGTCATACGAGCAGTTGTATGACCAATGAAACGCTCGGGGTTGGTCGCATTGCTTGCTGCAGTTGAGTGAGGGGAGGCGATGTTTGAAAACCACGCAGTCAAAATGATGTTTCAGAGCCAAAAATTCCGTCTGGCTCACAGTAACGCGTTGCGACAACTGCGCTTCGAATTGGTGATTGCCAACAGTCTGCTCACACTGTTTGTCACCATGCCGATGGCCGTGTTCTACGTCGTCATCCTGACCAGCAACAGCATCATCAGTGCACCATGCCAACACAACACGCGTCAGTACGTCGAACTGGTGCAGCTGGTGATCACGTGTGCCCGACCGCTCATCTATTTCACCCATCACTACCGTCGGCATCGATTGTACACTGCGATGGAGCAAGCCTCGTTGAGTGCCGCTGTGCGAATCGCCCATATTGGACCGCGGGGGTACTTGAAAGATCAGGTGAGATTAAATTATTTGTGGTTGGCAATCTTTGTGATGGGAACGGGTTGGTTCGCATCTGCCTGATCACTCGATTGGACTTTTATTTGTGTGAAGGATACTTTGGGACTTAGCGATGTCATCAAATTCGATCAGCGTAATGGTGGCTTGTTACTAAACCCCGTAACAAAACAAGTTTTGTGCTGACCTGAAGTTGATGGCATCCGCAGATGAACTATTCTGTTTGGTACAAAAAGTCCCGAATTGTGCTGCAACTGTGGCAGACCAGATCCACAGCGATCCCCCAAGTTTGATGCGCGTGCCTTATTTGAGATTGTGACGCAATAAATTCTATGAAACATCAGTCGGCCAGAAAGACAGTCTGCCTTACTGATGTTTCACAATCCAACAATTGCACACAATTATCAACGGGATGGTTGACAGGGTACGCAAATGTCGCGCAGTCTTGGCAGTGGCGGCTCAGCCGGACATCGATTGAGTGTGGTCGACGAACAGGACACAGGCAATGGTGAAACATCACAAAGTAAACGATGTCGCACAGACAGTGGCAAATCGGCACCGTTGACTGGCGAGACTCGACGGTTGGTCTGATGTTTCACTGACAGTGATTTGAAAAGTACACAGAAAAGTTGATCCTAGGCTCAACAAACGTTTTGGCCGCACTCAGACAAACGCGAAAAGCGAAAAGTTCAGCACAACAGCAACTCCTTAACCACGGGCCTAAACCACAGTAATGCTCAAACAAAATGTTTCAGATGCTGTTTGGCGGCGCGGATATACACACAAAAACTTTTTTTCCCTTCCCCCCGAGGGCCCCTTGTGCTGGCCGAAATTGGCGACACAAAATTGACCTCAGAAATATCCGTGATGCAACATGAATAAGCCAGGGCCAATCTGATCCCCAAGTTTACATCGGTCTCACCAGCAATATACTTAGCTATGACAAGACAACTGGAATCAGCCGTGTGCAGATCAACCCTAATCCATCTACGAAATTCAGGTTCAGCAATCGCAAATCGGCGATCAGTCTCGATCACGGCGCGAGTCTGCTTCAAAAGTCCTTGACTAGAAACGCGTTCGGATTGAAGTCCGACTCGCAAACGGATGTTCAGGAGAAAGCGATGGCAGCGGGACAGTTTGTCAAGAATCAATTCCATTCGATGCGAGACCGACGTCGACGCACAAAAGCGTCCTTCCGTGTGCTGTCGGTGAGACGCGTGTCACGACCATCTGAATGGCTGTCCATTGGTGCGTATGGGTGCTACTCGATTAGCTCGCTCCCAATCATGATTTGTGGGTGGGCTTGGGTTTAGGCTTACAGACAGCCTACGCCCTACCGTTGGGAAAGAGCTAACAATCTAGTACCGAATTTTGGTCATTTCTTGTGCCCAGGCCTTAGGTCTGCGATCAAGCGTATAGTCTTTGGTTACGGTTATGGTTGACCCGAGCCTGAGCCCTGGGCTAGAAGCAAGTGAATCCATCAAAATAACTCATATAAGAATGGATACACGCAAGGCGTTGCACTTGAACCTGCCTGTGAAACATCACCAATCCATATGCGTGCAGGTTGTCCCCCAAGTGTGCACCGTCAACCATCAGTGCGTCACGTGCGTGTGGACAGTTCACTGCCGAAGGTGTCCGTTCCCCACCAGCACACCAAGCACGAATCAATCAAAGAGCGTCGAGTAGCCGTCAGTCCGTTCGCCAAACTCACCAAAACACTCTCCAACCCGTCGTCGGCCGAACACAAATCGCGTTCGCTGCTGGATTTGATACCGAATCGCCAACAGAAACGTCTGTCGGGCCCGTCGAATATCGAATGCAGCGTGCCCGTCATTGTGGTCACACAGCCAGAGTTGGTGGTCGTTGTTGGCGACCGACACGAGTTTGTGTTGGATATGTTGTAACCACTGTGTGTCACTGAAGGAAAAACAGTTCAAACATACGATGTATTTTGTTTCTTATATTTTCCAAAAACTTGTTTACATTTTCATGCTCGAAGATTTTATAGGTTATATCTTTATCACTTGTATTTTTTATTTGGGAGTATTTTGGATCTCTTTGTGCATATATTTGTTATAGAAAAAATAGCTGCAAAACTGGAATTACACTGTTAGCGTGATCAGTTTTCATTTGTCACTGGAACATTTTTACACATCATTTTCATGGTCAAGCAGTATGCAGTTCACAATTTGCGCAGCACCCGGGCTTTTTTAACAAAACATTGCGTGTTTGGTACAGTGATGCTGTTGTCAAACACAACAATCAATCAAAAAAGATCGCATGGATTTTTTATATTTCGCATATAAACTCTTTGGAATGTGTTTATTCTGAGTCAAACTCGTATAGACCTATGTATTGTTGCCAGATTTTCACCTTTTAATAAAATTTATACGAGCGTCAAGTGCACCCATATAGCTGGTCAATCGCCCACTCACAATAGCTTGTACTTCGTAAACAATTCCCGCTCAAAAGTACACACTGAGTCGTCAAATTGTAAAAAATGATACAAATTTGAACAACAATAAACCTGCGTGAGTGTCGAACTAAACCGGCTGTGGTTTGATTCTGCTGACCGGTTATAAATTTGACGAGCACAGGACAAAGAAAAGTTTTTGCATGTATTGCTACACAGATTACAATAAAGCAACGAATTGATAGTTGAAAGCTCTGATAAAACAAAGTAACCGGAAGCTACATAGTTTATCATTGCATTTCAGAACGTATTATGTACGTATACTGTATGAATAGCTCAACAAAAACCAGCACAAAATCGAAATTTGAGAATGAAACGTTCAAGAAATTCTCTAATCCTTGTCCTAATTATCTGCATTTGCTCGATTTTGTATGTGCTGGCGCAGAATGCGGACAACATTCGGTGCAAGGACGAAGGCAAACACAGAATCGATGGCAAATCGATTGATTGGAACAAAACGACCATCGTCGATCAGAGACAGCTGATTGATCTGGACTCGTGCGAGTTCTTCTGCTGCAATCACGGACACGGAAGTACGTTGTTGGGCAATTGGGTGCTGTGCCGTGCCAATCAGGCTTTATGGTCTATTCACAGCTGCTACAAGATCAGCTCTGACGTTAGATTTATAGTCCACATGCTGACGTTTACCCAAAACCGTTTTGAGATTGCGGCGGTCTAACGTGGGAGGAGCCACCATCGTACCAATGTCGCCTATTCAAGTGTATCGATGAGGCTGACTGTGGTGGATTGGTGGACCAAGTCGGGGCGCACACCACATTCGGCATATTTGAAGTGCTGACGCCGAAACCGACGACGCTCGCGACAAGTTAGATGCTTGAAACATTTGTGAAAGTAGGCATCTGAAGATAATGAGCAAACGCACGAAGTGGTCACATAAGGTTAGGAAGAGGACAGACCCTCGAAGGACAAAGAAGAGAGCCACTACAAATCTTTCGGCTTTGGCTGAGCTAAGGCTCATGCTGAAGCCGCTGTTCTGTCCCATAACCAGGAGGACATTTTGGGGCTCGGTCACTGGAAGAAGATGAATAAAAGGCCCTTTTGCAGCCAAACGTACTCAAATTGTCGTATGAGATGTACGAAGCTACATAGAATCCCTTTATTGCAGCGACTACGATACAGACCACCCCGCCACCCGACTGTCCCCCAAAGTCAACGAGTGGGGAAATCCTGAACGAATGTCGGGACGATTTACGAAAGGAATACAAACAACGACAAATCATACCTGGTTGCGCCACCGAAGTGAATCGCATCAAACTGAGGGACTTTCAGTCGTGTTGGGCCTATTGCTGTTATTATGATAAAAATGGTGCGTTTAAAAATTCAAAAAATATTGATAATGAGCAATAAAATAAAATGTTGAGGTTGCACTTCGGTCACCTACATCGAGGCACCCATATTCGACTGCATCATGTACAATTGTCGGACGGAAGAGGAATGTCCGCTAAGCGCTAATCTGACCACCGAAACCGCTTTTGTTCGACTCGCACCGTGCGCATTCGATTATTTTTTTCTTATTTTATTTTTTAGACATCTTCAATATCATAACGACAATGTTGTTCGCAGACCAACAACGACAACAACAACTACAACTACAACAACTCCGACCACAACCACAACTACAACAACACCAACAACAACTACAACGACAACAACAACACCAACCACAACAACAAGTTAGACACTGAAAATGTCACATCTTTCAAAAAAAATTCAACTGACTCTTATGAAAGCAGATGATATAAATAATAGCTGCATTATTTTGCTTCAAGCTCCAACAACAACAACACCAACCACGACAACTCCCACCACCACAACAACAATGGTTTGATGCCGTTGTTTTGAAAAATAGCGATTATTGTTGCGCATGAATTGGTCAGAATGTATTTGCACTGATAATTCCATGATCATTCTTTGCTGTTGCGTACTGTATGGGTCATGGTTGCTAAATGGGTTTTTAGTTTTTGCAAATCCGTGTTCTAAGATAATTTTTACATTTGTTTCGGATCACCCCCTTTTTTACTTATTTTCCGACGGTCAAGCCGTTGAGCGGAATTTTGGTACATTAGCGCTTCATATCTCGTTCCGTGAATTTTTGGTACAGAAATTAGGTACCAATTTGAGGCACTGTCCAGACAGGATACTGTTTGAGACCAATCTGTACTTGAGTGGAACTACCCCCTTAAAGACAACAACACCAACCACAACAACGACAACACCAACCACAACGACAACCACCCCAACAACAACACCGCCGACCACCACAACAGAGGCATGCAAACCTTTTCATACATTTTTATGCAATCCGAGACCTTGTTCAATCGTGCCATTGACTTTTCTTTTGACAGGAGCCTCCCCATGCATCTCTGGATTGCCATATTTCAGCCCCCTCTCTGTGATCTAACACTGGTGCTCCTGCCACATGTTGAATTGGTGCCGGGCCCGTCCGTTCGCACGTTGGGTACCGTATCCGTGCTGTCACCAAGGCAGTGCACCGATTATTGCTGCCATCTGGGCGCACGTGCGTTTGATTGACCGTTATTTTGAATTCATTTCGGAAACATCACCCAATCGGACACACAACAGGTTGCAACAGCATAATGTTCACATCGGCGGGTCGTTGTGTGGCGTACAACTGTCCCACGCAGCAGGACTGTCCCGTCCAGCCACAGGCACACATTCACACGTACATGGCATTCAGTCGGATGGCCATCAGCACACGACCACCAACCACCCGGCCACCCACCACGCCCTTCACTCAACCCACACCCGTGCCCACAACATTGGTGCGTGAAACATCATCAGGCGTCACACTGTTATAGCTGCATTGGAATGGCTTTTATGTTAATCCAAATCAGAACTGTCAGTGAATCTCGGATTGCTTGGTTCAAAAGGGACCCTGACGGATCCGATTCGACCACCAAGGTTGATACTATACGTCTGTGCCTATCGCATATAGTTAAATCTCCACACAGTGAACCTCTACATAATGAATCGATCTATGTACATACAGTGTATACGAAAGGTCAGTTCCCAAATTGATAAACTATTCCCAAGTGGTACTCTGAAAGTGATTATTCTTCGTGGTGAATAAAATAGTCGGGCCCCGTTCTCTTCACCATGGAGAGATGTTTGACTGCAGCAATGAAGTGCTGTTGAACATCCTCCCCCAGCATAACTGAATAATTCTTCTTTCAGCCTCCCGAACTGTGCGACGAAACGTTGACCCTGATCGACGAGGTGCACCTCGTTGCCAGCAAGGGTGCAACCATGCTGGGTGACTTGATTGCATTGGACCACATCGAGTGCACTGAGTACTGCTGTCGCTTGGGCGCTGGTCAGTTCGCACTTTTGATCACTTTTCACCTCACGCTACAATTCCTGTGTGTTGAGCCAACTTTATCTTGCAGCCTGTACGGGTATTACCTACGACCGCCGCATGGGTCAATGTCTGTTGTACAATTGTCCGTCGCAACAGGATTGTCCAGTGGCACACAATCCCAACACGTTGTCCTACCTGGCTATAGCTCGAATGCCGATAAGCACAACGACCATGCCGAGCACGTTGGCACCCAGACCCAATCGTGACCATTGTCCGCATCCGATGCCTGGCGGTTCGCTGATTGCAATAAGATGACTGACGTCAAACTCGGTGATCGGATCGGATCGCGATTTGTTTTGGTCACATGAATTTTTTGTATCGCTAACATCTCAAGAGATTTACTGATTCCCCAAATTTCGGCCAGCTAACTTTTGGTCCAAGACAAGAAAGCAAATAGTACGCTGGTCGAAATTAGTGGCATCTGAAATCGAACTGAAAGGATCAGTGACCCGCTGATATCCGATTACCAGGTTTGATAGCTGCCATCGAGGCTATTTTCTGGATGGATTGCATCGTAACTGTCCTCATTGTTGTTGCTTCAGATCAACTGAATTTGTCCAAGAAACGTCAACTGGCCATCAGTAACACGACCGAGCTCGACCCTCGTTGTCTGATCGGCGCCGGCGCCCCGTGGTTCAATGGTGAACACGTTGACAATCGATGCATCCTGCCTTTGAATGCGCTCATCACCACTGACGAAGTGGCCTGTTTCATATATTGCTGTCAACACACAGACCACCGTGCGTTTGTATAGTCTCATGGCACTTTGTGTTGCTGCTGCTGTTTTTCCCTTCTGAAAAAAAAAAAAAAAAAAAAACAAAAAAAAAAAAAAAAAAAAAAAAAAAAAAAAAATAAAAAATAAAAAAAAAAAAAAAAAAAAAAACTGTCAAAATGATTATCAACTTGTTACCGCGGCCGGTTTCAAACCTGGCGATCGGTCCTGCCTTGGTCATTATTTAGTTATTTACAATTGTTCACTCTTATGCTGGTCACTAATTTTGACCAGCGTAGGAATAATTTACAATTGCATACTCTCCCGCTTTTTGGCACTATTAAAATCTCTAAATCAGTTAGATGCAAAAAAATCACCTGACCAAGGGGCGGTTACTGCGTGCTTACTGTAGCTGATTACCGTGCGTCTAACCTCGGCCGTGTTGTCTCTTTCGAATACAAATATCCCACGTCAGGCTGCACGTCGGTCAGCTACGACCAGCGTACAGGCATGTGCAGTGTGTACGCGTGTCTGTCCCCATTGCATTGTCCCACTGCGTCCAGTTTTTCTTCCAACACATACCATCTACGAGCACCGGGCTTCACCAAGGAAATGTTGGACAAACAAAGCAGTGGCTGGCTTCAGCAGGCGCCTAAGATTCCCTTGGATGCATTGACACGGTCAGTTCTTTGGTTTTTGTGTCTCAATATCATTTTTTGTTTCTTCACCATTTGCATGAGCGCAACCTTTTCTTATCTCTCTCCTTGTGTACGTTTTCTCTGTGGCCAACATGAAACCTGGTGATCGGTCCGGTTTGGATCGGTTACATCACTCACTTTTTTATTCGGTACGTTTCTGGACTTGCTGACTTGACACTCTTTCCGACCAGCGTAAAACGTGATTCGAAACACCTCTTCGGAATAAAGAGAGATATACATTAGGTCAGATTTTAGATTGTACATTTGTCCTGGTCACCTTAGAAGCACGAATGGCGAAATGTCATTGATAAAAACCACGCCACAGCGGCACCGAACACCAAGTTATGCAAGAGCAAAGCCTGTATTTTTCTATAAATTCGTCGCATATTCTTATCTTGCAGTCTTCCAATGAACGGTGGTGGGAACCCATTGTGCAAGATCGACCTTGACAAAGTGCGCAACGGTCGATTGGTGATCAAGGGCAACAAACGTGCTGTGCTCGCAACGATGACCACGGCTGACCTGTTGACCTGCATGTCACAGTGCTGTCACGTTTATTCTGGTTGGATGCTGTACATGCTGTAGCAAAGTTAGAACCAAGTCCTAATCGTAAAAACTGGATTTACGGGCCAGCTAATCCACTAAAAGGCTTCCGCTTTACATTCTGTAGCGGATAAGCGGATTAACGGGCCTGAAAACTTGCTCGCCCGCTATAATCCGCAGATCCGCTTTTTGCATGGTGAATGCAAAAGCGGGTACATCGCACCGCTAATCGGCTAACATTGTGAATTAGGCATTACTTTTGACAAATTCGATTTAAAACAGGAATCGTAACAGCAGCAGCATTTAGACAAAGGTTTCAACAGAATCTTGGTCAACGATCGGATGGACACTGTCTCTGTGGGTGCAACTATAATTTTGACCATCGTAAAAATTGTTCAGTTTGGTTCGTTACCGCTGGTGCTGGTCTCTTATTCTCTGTTGTCTGCAGATTGCAACGCGATTACCTACGAAGGCGACCCGCTGTACACATGCACGCTGCACAAATGTTCCACCATGGAGGAATGTCTGCTTCAACCAGCACCCGGTGGGCAGGAACATGTGTGCTCGGCCATGATGCGGGGACAGGAACTCGAATTCAAATTGGTTCCGGTTCCTCCCACACCTGGTCGGATAGTGGACTCGCGTCAGTCTGGGTGCATGCCCGGGTCGAGCAACATGATGGTGACATATGGACATCATGGCACGCAACCACCCTGTGCCAACAACAACAATGTGCAAACGCAATCATCAGCCATTTTCGTGCCCCTGCGACCGGGCGGACTCGCCAGTTTCTCATCGACGCAACGACGCGACGCGATTGCGTTACCGATGAAGTTCAATAACCCGACCAAGATCACGCTCACGATGTCGAAACCACGAAAACAACAACAACAGTTGCTCCAGCTGCCGACCAAACCGGTCGTGCAGCTCACACCACATTTGATGACCGTTAGACGATTGCGCTCACAACGACACCAACCACGATGGACAGATGACATTTGGAAATTGGTGCATGACAATTAGTTAACTGGGACTTGAGATCAAGTGATTCTGCTTTGATCAGTGCTTATTCGTGTTACTGCTTGTCAATACGTACCACTGCTACATGTATATTATGGTTTGTGTAACTTTCCTTTTAAGTAAAAATGTCTAAATTGTCCAGTGTTACGTTTACATATAATTTGTGCAAATAAAAATAACAATTCGATATTTGTTTTGCATAGACATGTTGTACATACATCCACTGAGGAACCGAGGAAATCCCTGGCCTCTACAGTAAGCCGAACAAAGTCAGTCATGCACCAAGAAGTTCATGTGATGCAATAAACACCTACAGTATGTATATATCTTATACATCTCCATACATTCCGTTGTTTATTGGTTGTTTGTATTTATGTATTTTGAAGCGATAAATTCGCAACAACGAGTGAACAATGAGTTCATGCACGCATTTAGCCTTTTAGCACCCACATACATACATGAACGTATACCTTTTGGTACATATATACATACAGTATGTTGATATCGTAAAAATGGTGGGCGAAAACAACATTAACATCTGACTGTGTATTGGTAACAAATAAAACACCAGTGTAATGAAAAAAGCGAACATTCAGAGAGTGGAAGCTGGTCTCATTCTATGTGTATTATTGTATGAACCGAATGCACGCATCCTTTGTTGTCGAAAACAACAATCGCGAACTGAAAGTGAAACACCTCACGTAATCCTCTGCTGCAACTTGACAATCATAAAAATTGCGAGACCACGCACAACAGCCACAAAGCCGCTAGTGTTGCTATTGTACAAGACTATTTGAACCTTTATCAACGACAAGAAAACAAAGATGAGGAAAGCGGTCTGCAAACAGACCTTGCTCGTTAAGTTCGTTTCAATTGCAATAACTCTGTTGCACAATTGCAACGGTGTGGTCGGCCAGACGTTGCCGGCTGGGGTCAAATGTTCGGACAACAAAGAACAAATCGCGAACAAGGCAATCGACTGGAACAAGGCAACAGTCGTCGACGAAAGATTGCTTATCGACCTTTTCTCGTGCGAATCGTTGTGCTGCAATCTGGGAATCGGAAGTGGGTCCAAGTTTTTTTCCAGCCGGGTTATTATTTTCTGACACAAATGCACGTGCACAAATTTCCTTCTGTTTTCACATGCACTATCCGTGACGGTCGCTCACAAAGCTATACGCATCCAACACATCAATAATCCACCCTGTTGCAGATTGCGCTGCCGCCGTCTGGGAAGAGGGTCCCAGCTACAAATGTCGAGTGTACAACTGTGCCGATGAGACAGAATGCGGCGGCCTGGTGGACAAGCCCGGGGCTCACACGACATTCAACATATTTGAGCGGATGACCGCCAGAGATGTGGCCACTCCCACCGGTAATTTACATGTCATTTGCAGTTGTTCGAACAACTAAAATGAAATCTGATTGTTGTAACAGCTGCGCCGATGGCCGGAGCAGGAGCGAATGCCAACACGAACGAAGACGAATGCCCACCGAAGTCGGGCAGCACAGGCGAAGTGCTGCGTGAGTGCAGTGACAAATTCCGCGCCGAGTATGAGAAAGAAATGGTGATACCTGACTGTGCAAACGAGGTCGGACGTACGAAACTGATCGATTTCGCATCGTGCTGGGCATACTGCTGCAATTATGTGACTAATGGCGAGTTCAGAATTAGTGTAACTCGTTTTCTAACTTTATGTCATCAACGAACCAAGTTCAGGTTGTACAACGG
The DNA here is from genome assembly GCA_030248065.1 of Rhynchonema sp. JSB1_4. Lineage (NCBI taxonomy): Eukaryota > Metazoa > Nematoda > Chromadorea > Monhysterida > Xyalidae > Rhynchonema > Rhynchonema sp. JSB1_4. The sequence goes on from JASAMV010004010.1 coordinate 14,829, forward strand.
TGACGTACTACGAAGCTCCTGACTACGACTGTGTCATGTATGACTGTACGATTGTTGACGACTGTCCACGAAAACCGAACAATACTGCGAACACTGCCTATGTTTTGGTCAAGGAGTGAGTTGAAAAGTACCTCATCACGGGGAACCGCAAAACGTTTACATTTGTGCATTTATTTCAGTGCCGTGTGCCCACAAAAATCGGACCCGCCTGGAGAGCTGATTGGCGAATGCCAGGATGCCTATCGAGGCGAATTTCTGGAGGAAGAAATCGATGCGCATTGTGCGCGAGAAGTGAATCGCGTGAAGTTGAAAGACTTTGAATCGTGTTGGTCGTATTGCTGCAGCTATGACACAAACGGTCAGTGCGAGTTTTAAAATTGCTGATCAAATAACTAACTTTATCCATTTAATCCTGCAATTTATACTGAACGATACAGGGTGCACTTCGGTGACGTATCACGATGGTCCCGACTACGATTGCATCATGTACGCGTGCACGACAGAGGACGAATGTCCGAGACTCAACAATTCGGCCAGACATACTGCGTTCGTGCGATTGGGAAGGTGCCCGCCTGACAATGTTTCATTCTTGCTGAAGCAACACTTGATTCAAATTTACGCTGATCTGCATGTTTCAGTTTCTACGGCTACAACGGCTACAGCTTCATGCAGAGCGGTTTTATGGCTGGGGGTGGTGGCATGTCAGGTTCCTCAGGCATGTCAGGCTCTTCAGGCATGTCAGGCTCTTCAGGCATGTCAGGCTCATCAGGCATGTCAGGCATGTCAGGCATGTCAGGCTCATCAGGCATGTCAGGCTCTTCAGGCATGTCAGGCTCCTCAGGCATGTCCGGCTCAGGAACCGCGTCCGGTGGAATGGCAAGTGGTAGCGGTTCTGCTGGTGGCGGGATGTCGAGTTCAGGCATGGCGAGCGGAAGCGGGTCAGGAAGCAGCAGCACCAACATTGGATTGGGACTTGGTGCGGGACTCGGAGCCGGTGCTGGAGGTTCAGGAGCAAGTGGTGGTAGTAGTTCAACAACAAATCTCAACCTCGGACTTGCTGGAGCTGGGGGAGCCGCTGGCGCCGGAGGTGCAACGGGAAGCAGTGGCAGCTCAAACACAAACATCAACCTCGGTCTGGCTGGAGGTGCTGGTGGCACGGGAGGAAGTGGCGCTGCTGGACGTGGTTTGTCAACTGATACAACCAATCTCAACATTGGCTTAGCGGGTGGTGCCGGAGGGACTGCAGGTACTTCAGGAGGAGGCATGGATTCAATGACAAACATCAACCTCGGCATCGGCGGTGCAGCAGGTGGAGGAACTGGTGGAATGCCGGCAGGCGGAGAAGATTCGTCATCGGTCACCAACATTAACCTGAGCGGTGCCGGTGCCGGAGGGTCACCGGGTGGACCCGGTTCTCCAGCTGGTTCAAGTTCAACAAACACTCTCAATGTCAATTTGAGCGGCGGAGGTGCAGGTGGCGCAGGAAGTCCCGGCATGACCGCAGGTTCGTCAACCGACACAACCAACATCAATTTGTCAGGGTCAATGGGAGGTGGAACACCGGGAAGTCCAGGTCATCCGGCTGGTCCCGGATCCAGTTCAACATCAAACATCGATATCAATCTAATTGGCGGCGGCCCTGGTGGGCCAGGTACGCCTGGAGGACCAGGTTCTCCAGGAGGTTCAAGTTCGACAACAAATCTAAACGTGAATTTACCCACAGGACAATCCGGTAGTCCTGGTGGTCCGGCCATGCCAAGTAGTTCATCAACGGACACTCACACGATAAACCTCGTCATGAGTGGGGCGTCACCTGGAACGTCAGGCCAGCCGGGAAGTCCAGGTCAACCCAGCGGTCCTGGCTCCAGTTCATCATCTAACATAAATCTTGGCAGCGGCGGCCCTGGTAAGCCCGGCCAGCCAGCAAGTCCAGGACAACCAGGAAGCTCGACGACCAACCTCAACATCAACCTGTCCGGTGGCCCTGGTTCGAGTACAGACACTACAAATGTCAATAACGGAATGAACGGTGGCCATAGCGGTCCGTCAGGGCCAGTGACACCGAGTGGTCCCGGATTTCCTTCGGGTCCGGGAAACGACGTATTTCCTTCAGGCCCAGGTGGGCAAGGCTTTCCTTCAGGCCCAGGCAGCAACGGTTTTCCCTCCGCCTCAAGTGGATCCGGCTTCCCTTCAGGCCTAGGCGGCCCCGGTTTTCCTTCAGATCCTGGAAGCAACGGTTTTCCCTCAGGCCCAGGCGGCCCCGGTTTTCCCTCAGGCCAGGGAAGCAACGGTTTTCCCTCAGGCCCAGGCGGCCCCGGTTTTCCTTCAGGCCCGGGAAGCAACGGTTTTCCCTCAGGCCCAGGCGGCCCCGGTTTTCCTTCAGGCCAGGGAAGCAACGGTTTTCCCTCAGGCCCAGGTGGACCCAGCTTCCCTTCAGGCCTCGGTAATAATGAGTTTCCGGGAAGCAACGGGTGGCCGATGGGCCCCGGAGGGTCCGGCTTGTCGTCTGGTTCGGGCTCAATGTTTGTGCCGGGTTCAGCGTCTGGGCCCAGTTTTCCAACGTGGCCCGGCGGTTCAATGGGTTCCGGAAGTGGCACAATGTCTGGCGGTCACGGTTCGACATCAATGGGCTTGAAGCAAGACGATTTGCCGCTGTGCGACCCCACAATGATGCAGTTGCCAAACGTCAAACTTTCGCCACAGATGTCGGCTCGAACATTGGGCACAACGCTTGCGATGACAGCCAAGCAATGTGTCGATTACTGTTGTGCAGTGGGGTCTGGTAGGTGCTTCGTTCATTGCTCATTTCAAACTCATGTGTCCGTTATTGATGTCCGTCCAATGCTTACAGACTGCAACGGTCTTGTGCACGACCGGAGTGGTCGTTGTGTCGCGTACAACTGTCCAACTCAGCAAGACTGCCCGATGACGCATGAACCAAATGTCTACACGTACATCGCCTACACGCGTATTCCGATGAGCACAGAGGCACCATCCAATCGACCTACAATGGTGCAAGCAATGCTTGCCACACAGCCTACACCCGTACCAACACTGCCGGTGAATTCTTCACGATTCTTTGCGTGCGTTCGATTCGATAAAACGTCCTGCTGTTTCTTCAGACTCACGACAAACTGTGCGATATGAGTCTGACGCTGATCGAGAACGTCAAAGTAACGCCGAGACCCAGTGCCCGACATTTGGCCACGTTGAATGTAATGGACGCGAAACAGTGCACCGAACATTGCTGTCAACTTGGGAAAGGTGTGACGTTGGTTGAGATGCTAAAAAAATGCAGCATTGAAGCTCCCAGCCAGCCAGGCCATTCTGCATTTCAGACTGCACCGCGTTGACGTTCAATCGTGCCGGCCAGTGTCTGTTGTACGAATGCGAACTGCAACGTGACTGTCCAGTGGCACATTCCACTGATTCATTGTCCTATTTGGCCGTGACTCGAATGGCAATCCGACCGATGGGCCAGGCTACCGGCAACACGTTGATCAATAACCGACTAACCAGTGGGCCTTTGCTCGGAAGCAGTGCTCTAACTGGTGGGGGTCTGATGGGCACTGGCTTGCCTACAAGTGGGATGACAGGCAGCAATGTCCTTGTGGGTCGGCCGTTGGCTGGCACTCTCACGGGCCGCACTGAGATGATGACAGGAACAAATGGATTCGGCACCGGTGGACGACTCGTAAATGGGTTTCCGACGGGCGGCAGTGGCCTTACAGGAACACCACTGACTGGGACTGGCAACCGCATCATCACTGGTAGCACATTGACGGGTAGCGGAATGAGTGAAAGTAGACTGACGGGTGGCAGACTCACCAATGGCTTCATGACAGGCACCAACACATTGACTGGGGGTCGAGTCACCACAAGTCTGGTGCCCGGTGGCAGTGGAAATGGTCTGATGGGCAGTGCACTAAACGGGAACTCGTTGATGGGGACTTCATCATTGGGTTCCTCGTTTGGAAGCGGCTTGTCATCAGACAACAACAGGTTCGGCACAGGTGGCTCGATGCTGGGCAGTGGCGGATTGTTAGCCAGTGGGTCCAGTATGATGACGACCGGTTCAGCTGGCGGCATGTGTCCGTTCAACATGCAAAACGGTGTGGTTCTCTTCCAGAACTCAATATTTTTTCTTGTGCTCGCATAAACTGTCCGTTTTCAGCTCGCATGAACTTCATTCGTCAACATCAGCTCAGCGACACGACCCAGCTCGACCCGAGATGTCTGGTGTGGGAGGGCGCACCTCGATTCCCCGACGAACACATTGACAACCGATGTGCCACGCCGTTGAACGCGATGACGACAAGCGATGAAGTGGCTTGTTTCATGTATTGTTGTCAACACACCGACAATCGTGAGTTATTGCATTTCCGTTGTGCGGGAATATGAACGTCGGCCTCGGGTCTGTTCAGGTCCACACACCCATTACCAACGAACACCACAACGCCATGATTGTTGCAGGTTGCACCTCAGTCAGCTACGACCACCGTACAGGCATGTGCAGTGCGTACGCGTGTCTGTCGCCATTGCATTGTCCGACCACACGTAGTGCCACGGCCAGCACACATCATCTGCGTGCACCAGGATTCACGACAAAAATGTTGACCAGTTGGACTCGACCGTGGACACAAGCCGATAGCACCAGATTGTCAATGTCGTTGCAGCAGCTCACACGGTTAACTGAAATTTTTTTCTCCTTTCAACTGTTTAAAAAATTGAAGTCGAAGTTGAAGCATTGCACTTCAATGAAAGTCAAACCAACGTGATGTTTCAGTCAAACGTCGGGCAATATGGCGACGATGTGCAACGTAGACATGAGCAAGATGCGTCGCGGTCGGATCGTGGCCAAACGTAGCCATCTGACCGTGTTGGGCACACTGAGCACACCAGATCTGTTGACGTGCATGTCTCAATGCTGTCATAACTATGCCGGTCAGACAGTTTTGTTCTGTTTTCTTGATAACTTCAAATCATGAAGCATCAAACATGCAGACTGCAACGCGATCACGTACGAGGGCAGTCCGTCCTACACGTGCACACTGCACCAATGTGCCAATCCCAATGATTGTATGCTGCAACCATCGACCGGCATCAACATCGCTGGTCAAGAGGAGTACGTCTGTTCGGCGATGATGCGCGGGCGAGGCAGTCAACTGGAGTTGCAAGTCGCTCCATCTGGGGCCAGCAGCAATCGTTTCGTGCTCCAGTCCACCAATCGAGTGCCCTGTTCGCGTCAATCCTACGGTCATGTGCCGTGCACGAACAGTGGTAGTGCCCAACAAACCAGTGCGTCCAGTGCACTATTCGTGCCACTTCGACCGTCCGCCTTCGCCCGCCATTCAACATCGTCATTGGGTTCCGGTGGTCGGACCAATTTTGGATCTCGAACCGAAACACAAACGAGTTCGGGTTCCTCCTCCTCATCATTTGGTAGTTCGTCTTGGTCAAGTTTTCCCCAACAACAAATGTTCAGCAGCTCATCCAGCCGTCGATTAGGTACACTACCAAGTGGTCGACAACAGACAACGACATCGATTCGAAGCAATAAATGGATTCAGTTGAAACCAAGATTGAATGTTGTGAGCAGAAGGTCTGGAAACAGGTGGCCTTAGTTGATGAATGGGTTGAACTTTTATGGAGTGATTGATTTCGGGTGAATGTATTGCGCTATGCTGTTTTGCTCAGTGTAACTGATTGTGTTGAATCGTCCCTGACTGATCTTTTGAATTCAGTCCTTTCAACGTTATGATAAAAAAAACCAGGACACGGAAATACTTCCGTGAGTACTACTTCCGTGTTCTGTGATTATCAGAAAATCGATGAACACAGAAACCTGAAATATTTCCGTGTCCCGGAAATATTTCCGTAGCCAGGAAATAAATTAAATTATTTTGTTTGGAGTTATTAACGTGTTCCGGTTTCCGTGTTCAACCTGTCCGCCCTGAGGATGTCTCCACAAATACGACGAAGGACATGAGATAACCTGGAAATAATGATCGTGGGCTGATGGTTTGGAGCATATAAATGACAATACAACAACGTATTGATATTGATGTTGGTCGCACAATGGGTGATATTTTCGAAACGGTGTAAAGGTCAGTTGGGTGTAAAGGTCGGTGGAAAGCTCGGTGTGAGAAAGTTCAGTGTAAGCTCGGCGTAAGCTTGAAACATTCCACGTTAATAACAGGCAATGTTTCACGTTTACACCGAGCTACGCCGACCGAGCTTTCGACCGAACTTTACACCGACCTTTACGCCCAACTGACCTTTGCACCGTTTCGAAAATTCCACCCAACGGGTGATATTTTCGAAACGGTGTAAAGGTCAGTTGGGTGTAAAGTCGGTGGAAAGCTCGGCGTAAGCTTGAAACATTGCACGGTGAGCAAGCAGCAGACGCTCGTTTCTAAACGAAAGGTCAATTTTGACAGTTTGCTGTGCAAGCGTAAATCGTTTGTTTGTAATCTGGTTCATTTAAGCTGGTTGCACAAACGTTTTAAAGGAGTATTTGTAAGTTACCTAACATTTCGCCGCAAGGCTGTTGAGAAATTGAACATTCATTGACGGCGTGTGCCAAAAATTTTGACGTCAACTGATCGCAGCACGAAATCAAAACGGCTCCATAAAAGGTTACGAAATTCATAAATGTCGTTTAGAAACGCTTGTGCAACCAGCTTAAAGGTGCGGACTCATCGCTAAAAGTGCTCTTTTTATGATTTCAACTTGTAGCTGGGATGTGTGCAATCAGAACGCCACAAAGATAAAATTAATCGGATGAAAATCGACCGAAATCGAAGCGATTTGAATCGGCCCAACCGGGAACAAAAATAATTTTGGACCAGCTGCATTTTTATTGCAAATCAGGGGAACCTGGCACTCTGGCCATGCAACATTCAAGAAAATGGTCGTTTTTATATGAAAACAAAGAAACATTTCTTGGGACATTTGATCAATGCGTGACATGTCTGTCAGCTGGCTGACAGACGAGTGCACCAAGAAATGTGCCTTTGTTTTCATATAAAAACGACCATTTTCTTGAATGTTTCGTGGCCAGAGTACCAGGTTCCCATGATTTGCAATAAAAATGCAGCTGGTCCAAAATTATTTTTGTTCCCGGTTGGGCCGATTCAATCGCTTCGATCTCGGCCGATATGGATCCGGTCGGCCTGATCGCGGTGGCGTTATGATCGCCAAATTCTCGGCCACAAGTTGAAATTATAAAACGAGTACTTTTAGCAATGATTCCCCCTTTAAATGAACCAGATTGCAAGCAAACGATTACGCTTGCACAAACTGCCAAAGTTGAGCTTTCGTTTAGAAACGCGCGTCTGCTGCTTGCTCAGCGTGCAATGTTTCAAGCTTACGCCGAGCTTACACTGAACTTTTTCACACCCAGCTTTCCACCGACCTTTACACCCAGACCCAACTGACCTTTACACCGTTTCGAAAATATCACCCAATGACCGTATAAGAATTCATCAAATCAATCCTGATTATCACGCGCAGTCACTCTTAACCACTGTGCTATTTGTGATTCTCGCAAAACATATGCGGCTGAAAATAGCAAAACACAAAATCTAGCAAAACACACACTGCGTATTTTATCTGAAACATTTTGTGGCCTGCATGCTTTGTGTGCGATCTCGCGGCGCAACGTCACTATCCCGTTACTTTCTCGCTTCACGATTCAGGAAAAAATTTGATCAAATCGAGCTGGGAACGTTTGTTTTTCCTCCGCAGCCAAATGAAAGAGATCAGCCTGGGGTACTGCGGGCGGCGGGGCAGTGATTGATTAACAGAAGCAGAAGCCCCGGATCCGGAACAGAGCCCCTCCCCGGACCCGGAGTCGGAATAGAGCCCCAGAAAATGGAGTTAGTGCTTGAAGGGCCTCTTCTATTTCGGTTTTTTCGGTATAAGGGGGCTCTTTAATCACTGACGACTGACCCCTTTTTTGGGGGCTCTATTTCCGGGGGGGGGGGGCTTCTGTCAATGTGTTATGGGTGGGTTTGCGATTTTTCGGAAAATAAAGTCAAAAAACTCCTATTTTTGCCTTAAAAAGACATAAAATTGCTTCTGAGAGGTAAGATTTGGAGTTGTGAGAGGTACCGTAAAAACCTAAATAGAGCCCCCCGGAATAGAGCCCCCTCGGAACATCGATCGAAAATAACACCGGATTTGGAACGCTCTCGCTGAGAAACGAAAATAATTTTTTGAAAATGGGGTCAGTGAATTAATAGAGCCCCCCTTGTATTTAGGTTTTTACGGTAAGTAGATACTCAACCTCCCCAACCCCCTCGGGTTTTGTGGTAGGTAAGGTAGGTACAGTGTAGTTCCTGGTCCGGCGCGGCGGTTAGTGTACCTACCCCTTTTTTCCGTGCGGCGGTTAGTGTACCTCCCTGGGGGGGGAAGGGGGGGGGAAGACCCAAATCCAGGAAAAAGTCACTTTTTGGGGTAGAAAATTTGACCGATTTTTGGCCCTTTTTGGAAAAAATTCTTCATAAAAAGGGTATTTTGGCGACTTTTGACATCATTGACCTAAAAATCACTCATTTTAGGCCTAAAAATGCCCATTTTAGGCCTAAAAATGCCAATTTTAGGCAAAAATTGAGGCGGTTAGTGTACCTGGCGCGGCGGTTAGTGTACTAGTGTACCTTGGTCGCGGCGGTTAGTGTACCTTAGGGGGGGGACCCCCCCCAGGAACTACACTGGGTAGGTATAAGCAGCACTGAGAGGGGGCGGCGGGGGGGGGGGGGGTAACGTAACCCCCACAAACCCCCCTGCCACTGTGGTCAACAATGTTTTCGGGATTTTTGCTTTTCGGGATTTTTTCGGGGTTTTTCGTTTCTGGAGTTTTTTTCGGGGTTTTTGGGGATCCCGGGTTTTTGACCGCCGCGCCGCCTGCGTATCAACGTGCGGAACTCCTATTCAGCCCCCACCACCGCCCACACAGCCCCCACACTTTACAGCCCCCTCCTATTCAGCCCACACCTAGCTTCAGCCCCCCTCCTATTCAGCCCCCACCCGCGACCGCGAGATCCCACGTTTTGCCAAGGGGAGCTAATCCAGCCTCATTTTTATCTTGCGTTTGTCCTGTTTTTGCAAGATCCCTTTTATGTAGATGTGGAATTTGATTTTTCAAGCCGATACTATGCGAAGCGAAACACTTCCCCTTCTTGTGCGCACGGGCAGGAACATTGAGTTTATCTGAAGCGTGCGATTTCTTGGAATTTAGGTGGATTGAAATAAATCGAATGATGTTGAAAAATTGTCGGCTTTGGTTGTCGAAAAAAGTCGAAAGCGGCATCGACGCGACAACGACGTCATGATAAGCCTTTCGGATTGTTTACGATTACGACACGACACAAAAAGATAAAGTCAGATTCTCGAAATCGACACGACAAATATCGACAAAAATGTCGGATGTCGTTGTCGTGCGTGCCCTACCCTACAGCACCCAGTGTAGTTCCTGGGGGGGCGGGGGGAGGGGGTCCCCCTAAGGTACACTAACCGCCGCGCGCGACCAAGGTACACTAGTACACTAGCTGCCGCGCCAGGTACACTAACCGCCTCAATTTTTGCCTAAAATCGGCATTTTTACGCCTAAAATGGGCATTTTTAGGCCTAAAATAGGTGATTTTTAGGTCAATGATGTCAAAAGTCGCCAAAATACCCTTTTTATGGAGAATGTTTTCCAAAAAGGGGCAAAAATCGGTCAAATTTTCTATCTCAAAAAGTGACTTTTTCCTGAATTTGGGTGTTCCCCCCTTCCCCCCCCCCCCCAGGGAGGTACACTAACCGCCGCACGGAAAAAAGGGGTAGGTACACTAACCGCCGCGCCGGACCAGGAACTACACTGCCTACCGTAGCCCACCCAGTCAGTGTGGTTCCTGGGCGGGTACGTTTGTTCCCCCTCCATGGTACGCCTGCCCCACTGTTCCCCCTCCGGATACGTCTGCTCCCCCAATTTTTGCTTAAGATAGGCAAATTTAGGCCTAAAATAGGCATTTTTAGGCATAAAATGTGTGATTTTTTGGTCAATGTCGTCAAAAATCGCCAAAAGATACCCAAAATGAAAAATCTCGGATACCAAGGGGGGCTGCCCCCCAAAATAAAAAATCTCGGATACCCAGGGGGGTTGTTCAAAAAAAGGTCAATTTTTCAGAGGAAAATTGAGCAAAATTGGTGTTGGAAGCGCAAAAAATGGTCATTTTTGGGGTTATGCTCAGTGGTGTCGTTGAGAAATCGAAATTTTCCATACCCACCCCAATTTTCGGGAAATTTCCCATACATACCCCCAAAAATCAAAAATTTCCCATACCAGGGGGGGTTTTCCAAAAACTCAAAAATTTCCCATACCCGAGGGTGGGGGTTTTGAAAAAAATGACCCCAAAAATCTTCTAAAAGTGTCAAAATTGGTCTAAAAACAAAACAATTTCCTCGGCTCTTTTTTTAGAGGAAAATTGAGCAAACTTGGTGTTGGAAGCGCAAGAATGGTCATTTTTTGGGGGTTATGCTTGCGCTAGCAAGCGATTTTGAGCATTTTAGAGGTAGAAATGGGCGATTTTTACGGTTTTCGGAAAAATTTTGGGGCAGGATACCCCTGGACAAAAAGTCAGGATACCGGATACCCCTTGGTGAAAAAATCAAGATACCGGATACTAGGGGGTAACCCCCCTTCCCCCCAACGACCTCACTATCCCAGATGAACCCTGTTGTTATTGTGAAAAAAACGTTTTTTTTCATCCGCTAGTAGAAATAGGTTGCTGCTTTTCAGGCACCCAAACATCTCGTCTTCTTCATAGTGGCGTGGCGGATCCAGCTCTCGGCTATGGGAGGTGCCAAGTCAGTGCTGTGGCTGCTTTGGCGGGGCTGGTAGGGTACATAGGTGGAAAAATCCGGGACGGGTAGGGGGTAGTGTACCTGGAATCTTGGGGGGGGAGATTTTTCGGGGCGGGTAGGGTACAATACAAGTTTTTTTGGGTGCCTATTTATATATACTATAAAGTGCATACATCGCGCGTAGCGTGCGATTTTTTGCACTTTTAAGGGTTTTCGGTCGAAATTTGGGCATTTTTGACCAAAAAATATGCATTTTGAGGGCAAAAATCGGGGCGGGCAGGGTACCAGAGCATGGCAGGTAGGGGTAGTGTACCAGGCCGGGGCGGGTGGTAGGGTACCATTGGGGGAACCCCTTCTTCCCCCCAGCCACAGCACTGTGCCAAATGTAAAGAGTCATTGTTATCTAGTGCTTGTTCCATTTTTAAAAAGTCATTTTTTCCCGTGCTTGTTTAGAATTTCGCGCTTTTAGCAACAAATACCATGCAAAATGCTACAATGCGCTTGGCATTTTTATGCGTTCTAAAGTCAAATTTCACTGAAAATGGATGTATCGCGATTTTTGACCTTTTGAAGTGTATCAGATGTTGTTTGTTAAACATGTCGGGCTGGATCCCGATTACCTGTTGTTATTGTTTGACTGTCTGGTTGTCTTTTGCTTCGCACATTCAGTTGTGCTGCTCATGCTCGCCGCCAGCTTATGCGCCAACTGTAATTTGGCGATTTTTGCGTTTATATTGTGTGCTTTTTAAACTGAGCGCTGTGCCACAAAGTTAGGGACACAGTTATTTTGGATCGAAAGTGGCTACATAGCTAAGTTCTCCCCGGATACAAAAACCAGGACCGGATCTTATTTCACAGCTTGCGCAATATGTGCACCTAACCGGCAAGCTCTGTGAATATAACCTTTCTTGTGGCCCAGTAGGCCTCACCGTCACCACAGTCCAATATGCAATGCACTGGCTTGCTTTTGTGACAGTTGGGGCACCAACCAGCAGCTGTCTTTGTCCTGTCTCCCACACGGCCCGCAACTTTTGGTGATGACAGCATAGTTCAGTTAACTGAATATGTTTGTTTCACCCATATTTTCTTTTTTTTTTGTATCTGTAAGTTGTGTCATTTACACACAATAGCAATTGCGCAATTTGGTTTATGTTTTTTTTAAATTCCCATTCACAGGCGCACATGATGTTATCGCGTCAAGCTGCAACCTGTCCGTTGAATGTGTATGCATCGCACAGATAACATCTCACTCGAGCTCAATCTTGTTTTTTCGTCCAATCGCCACAGTCGCATGTGCAGATGGGGAAAGGTCAGACGGCAAAACTAGAAATACCTGGATAGCATCCATCTAACTCTTAATAAGCCACAGCAGGAGCTCGGCCTGAGCCCATGAACAAAGTTACATCTGACTATTACGTGCCTCGGTGCCGCTTCAGCTGCACCTTCAGTGAGACACGTGTGTGCATTTTTTTATCGAGCCTTTCCAATATGTGTCGGTACGGTGACGCTGTGTCAAAAACAACTTCAGTCTAGCAAGAGCAACTGCATGTGTGCATGGACGACAAGTGTGCACTGCGCTTGAGCTTGGGCGTACGCGGCTGACTTGAGTGAGGAAAAACCGATCGATGATGCAGCCTGCAGCCAATCAGCACACGAGCGTGTTTACGTCCCTGCTGCTGTCACTTGTGTGCACAGGCACACACTGTATGTACAACATCGACCAACTATGGCGTTGACGCTCGCTGTTCTTGTGCGCTCAGCACAGCAGCCACCGTGTGTATGTTAGTATTTGTTGGTGCACTTTTTAGACGAAATGTCAACTCGTACCGCGCCTGTTCTGCTTTGGGTGTTGTGCACACACACAACAACAATCTACATATAATGTGCTCCAACAAACACGTTGCTGCTGTCAATTCACACACCAGGCGCGTGTCTGTGAACAGCAACAGTGAGATAACAGCCAGAGTTGCGCATAAAATGGTTGTTGGCAGCCAATGCGTATCGTTTTTGTTGTCGGTTGCGGTGAGCTAAACTCGACTAACCGTTGCTTGCTGTATGCCGCAACACAAGCAAGCAAGCGCTAGCTGCTTTCTTCGTTAGCAGAGCAACATCGATAAACTATACTCAACCGCTCGCTCTCTGTTTATACTAGCTGGTTTTTGGTTGCCATAAGCGCTTCCTGCCGGTCCGGTAGGTAAGCATTGTGAATGTTGTGTCTGGTCCTGTTATGTGCGCAAGCGTAGATAACAAGCTGCAGCTAGCTGCCACAATCCTAAAGCGTATCGGTGCCTAAATCTAATGTCTGGTTGGTTGCTCGTGCTTGTTTAGTGCTCGTGACGAAACTGTTTGTATCAGCTGATGCTGCTACACACTACTGTATTATCGCATGCACCCGCACCCTTGCGTTCTGCTCGGTTCAGTCAGACAGTTATTTTTAGGTTTTGCACATTTTTGATCATGATGAAGGGAGAAGTTGCTTTCATTAAGCCACGTGCTTCTCGCCTAATAGTTGGTAATCTATTATGTTATGTCTGGATGCCTTCGTTTGTGCTCTTGCCTCCTCATAACTGAAGATCGGCACTTTCACGATCCAGCTCCTCTATCCGCTAATTGATTACTGGGCAACTTCCGTCTGAAAGAGCACGAAATTAAGAAGTTGACGATATAGTTGCCCAGGGACCTGGTTGTCGCTGGGAACCAAGTTAGAAACAGGAGGGAGCACGCCGGTTGAGCTGAGCGTTAATCTGGCTTCTTTTGATTGAGTCTTTGTTGTCAAGAGTCTACGTTCTAAATTTGGAAACTTGTCTGTTTTATTACCCGACGTGTTGTTTGTTATTGGGGGCTGCGGCAGTTATATTCACCTTTAATGCTCCTGCGATGGAAACCTTATCTTGGTAGTGTGATGAACTTTAACACAATCGGTGCACATGCGACGCTGTCTCTTGTCAAATGTCTCTGACGTATATATCTATTTCAGAGTTGGCTCTTAATCATTCGTTAATAAACAACTCAGAAACGTTATGCGGCATCGACTAAAAGAACGCTCAAGCCGGCTGGTCGAGAAGTAACTGTTGTCGAGACGAAAGCAGACAATATAGAATTACAAAAAAGTATTTATTTCATTCAATACTAAGCGGTTGGCTGACCAACCCCACCACAATCGCAATGCAATTCGCGTGCATGTTTGCTTTGTCAATCGCTGCCAGTGTGGTCAACTCTCAGGAGGCGGCGATCACCGCGGAGGTCAGGCACGATTGGAAGGAGGAGCGCTGCAATTCATTCACCATCGACATTCGCAACAAGTAAGGGGCACTTTTTCGGCTCAAATACTTTTTTAATTTTTTATTCTGCCACTAGAATATGTTATGATTTCCAGCCCGGATGATCGGAGCAATTTCCTGCCGAACAACTACAACACGTGCACTGTGCTGGAGGGATCGTTGTCCATCAGTATGATACACGAGAGCAGCACCACCGACCAGTACCCGGTGTTCAGCCGACTGCGCGAAATCACGGGACATTTATTGATCTACCAGACATAGTGAGTGGGCGGTTCGGGCTGCTTTCGAAAGCTGTGGGTATTTGCCGTACCTCACGGTTTGATTTGACCAATTTTAGTGGACTGGATGACCTCGGCAAGATTCTGCCCGAATTGCGCATTATTCGCGGCCAGGATCTGATCATGAACTACGCGCTCGTCATCTACCAGACGTTCAACTTGAAGCACCTCGGATTGCATAGACTCATCGAAATCAGCAATGGAGGGGTACGCTCGCTTTTCCTATCAAAACTTGTGTGTGTCGTTTTTTGCAAATTTGATCGGCTCCAGGTCCGAATCGCGGACAACTCCGAACTGTGTCTGGGTAATGACATCAACTGGAACCAGATTGTGAAGGGAAAAATTAACGACACGCTGGTGGCGGACAACAAGGACTCGAAAGGCGGTCAGTGTGCACGGATAATTGCTCTGCTTATTTCATCTTTCCTGTGCTTCACAATATAATACCGTTCTCTATTTTTGTTTTCTTTTCAGAATCCGATTGTTTCCCGGTTTGCGAGACAAAAGTGGCGGATGTGACCAAATGTTACATGGCTCCGAAGTCTGACCCACCTTATCCGGCGTGTTGGGATGCCAATCATTGCCAACTGAAACGTGAGCTTGAAAATGCGAAACATGTGATTCAGTCCCAACCTGTTTCTACGCCGATTTCAGCCACATGCCATTGTCCCCATAATGCTGATGCGGGATGCATAGAGGGCACCAGTGAATGTTGTCATTCGGAATGCGCTGGCGGTTGTTTTGGACCCGGGTCGGATCAGTGCGTTGCATGTAAACATATTTATCACGAGGTTGGTGTTTGTTTCTTGAATGGGATCGCTTTCTTTTTCTGTTCTCATTCTTTTGTTTCTTATCCAAAACACTCATGTTCCCCTTTCAACGTCAGGGTCATTGCATGGCGAAATGTCCGGACGATCATCTTGTGCTGATGGATCTGTCCCGGCGTTGTGTCACTGAGGATTTCTGTTTGCATCAAATGGGACCCGTTCGTATTGACACCGAGACCACCACCAAGTCGGTTCACACAGTGAAGGCTGTCGTTTCAAAAATCCCGAAAAATGGAACAGAATGATAGCGTCATTGAGGGCAATTCAACATTACTATCCATTGATTGTTACAGATTCAAAGCTACGGAAGGCTTGTGTTGGTGGGAGTGTCCTGCTGGTTACCAAGTGGACCCGACATCCGATGATACTCGCTGTGAGAAATGTGACCGTTGTCCGAAACGTTCGTTCCGCTATTTGTTTGTTGTGGAAAACCCAAGTTGCACTGTTGATGTTGACACTATACAATTCGAGCTGAATGATTGCAGATTGTGGCGACATCAAGATCACAGCGTTGGGTGACCTGACCCAATATGAGGGTTGCGAGATCATCGATGGCTCGATCGAACTCGAGCTGCAGTCCGGCTACGCGTCGAACGCTGCCAAGATGTTAGCCGACGTGTTCGAGAAAGTGCGCGAAGTACGCGACTACGTCAAAGTGGCGTTCGTACCGCAGGTGAGTGCTGCATTTGTTTTATTGTCATCAGTTGCTTTCAAATTGTCTCTGGCTTTGGTTTTTGTAACTGTGTTGTTTCATGTTACTCAGTCATAGACCCTAATGTGCTCAAAGGTCGAAATGTGCTCGATTTCTTCAGATCTACTCTCTCGCCATGTTCAAAAACCTTGAGATCATCAAAGGAGAGAAGAAACACGCGAAAAAGTTGGCACATTGTTTTGCCCATTTTTGTTTACGATCTTCGTTGTGCTAACAAAAACTTGCACCACTTGCAACACTGTGATGTTTCAGATACGCACTCGTGGTGATCGAGAATGAGTCGCTGCGCAAATTGATTCAGATCAAGAAGGCTACCGGTCTGAAGGTGCAGGGCAAGATCCAGGTGCAGAACAATCCGCATTTGTGTCAGAAGCTGATCCAACAGTTCATGAAAGAGACCGGCGTGAGCGAGTTTCAATCGATCGGCACCTGTTCGTCTGTTGATGACGGTGGCGTGAGCGCCATGTCCAATGGATACAAGGAAATATGTGAGTCCGGTTCAAGGTAGGATTTTCCTAGCGCACAATACTGTTGATTAATCGCTGATGTTACGTGAGCTTTACAAGGTTATTTAATGCGGGCTAGGGCTGCTTTTCCTTAAAATCCAACCTTTTGTTAAATGAGACTGAAAGTGTCCAAATGTCTCTTGGGATGACTTTAAATAAGATCAAAAGAGCATTTAAAAAACATCGAATTTCCACCGTTTGACAGGCGACGAGCAGAAACTAACGTTGACCGTTGATGTGGAGGAAGAGTACTTTATGCCGAACTGGCTGGGTTTCACCACTTCACAGACCGATCATAGAAAGTTTCTGGGATACAAATTCTACTGGCGAACTGTTGACGAACCGAATTCGATCACTGGCATATACGAGGATCGGGACATCTGCTCAGATGTGTGAGTTTGTGGCAGTGGTCCGGCTTACTTATGGTATTATACTTGTATTTATAGTTGCAGGTAAAAAAACGGTTTTCAGCGCATAATATACCAAATAACACCATTTTGACCAGTGTCCAAATTTGGCTTGGAAAATATCCAGTGAACTTATTTTTCGCAAAAAATTGCAACTATTTATAGTTGTATTTTTTGCAACCCTTGTTTTTGCACGATTAAGGATGTTGATGTTACTGATGGAAAACTTTGCCGATTGATTCTTCAGTTGGCGTTACGAATTCATCGAATCACCGATTGACGACGAAGACATCAGTCCGAACAGCACGGGTCAGGGGGATCTGTCGATGAGTCTGCAGATCCCTGGCAAGGGCACGTTTGTGAGTTGCCGCCGTGTTTCAATGGAATGCGCACGAAAGCAGTGAGAACATAAAAACGCATTATTTATCATATATTGTCAGGTGAAATTCAAGCATTTCGACACTTGGTACGCGTTCTACGTGAAAACTGTGGTCGTGTCACATCCGGACGCTGCTGGCGCCATCTCCGATGTTGTTTACAAAAAGTCCAGCTTTGGAGGTCGGTTGTTTCCAATGTTGTTATATGATGGCAAAAAAATATTGTGATGTCAAAGCTTCTGTGCCAAAGCTATACAAACACACAACAACAATATCGTTGCAGAACCGACCAAACCGACCGATTTGGTGGTGACAGAGACCACGGTGGACTCTATCAGTGTACGCTGGTCGCCGCCCCTGAGTCCGAACGGACAGATCACGCATTACATGGTGCAATATACAATGTTGACATATGACACTGATGCTGATGTTGGCGATTATATCTGTACCAGTCGAGGTTAGACTCAAGTTGCAAATTGAAGTGGTTTTAGCTTCTAAAATTCCTGACAGCAGACAATCTGAAGCAACTCAACACGCCTGCGGGATAATGGCAAAATATTGTGTTGTTTGGGCCTGTGCCTGCTGCCTGTGTTGAGAAATCACTCATATAATTACGTAGTCACGGTTGCTCAAAATCGGCAATAATATTTTTGGAGCACTTGTTCACAAGCCGCATTCCACCAAGTGACTGACTGAATATATTGCAGGCGAAGGGCAAAGTTTCGATTCAAAAGACGCCAGTGACAAGGTTGTGACCGTGTCGAAAATGATCGAACCACCCGATGGCGTATGCTCGAACGTGAAAGGTATTCGAAAATTAGTCTTCATTGGTGTTGAACGAAAAAATCGCCGTTCTTAAGGTGGAGTTATACTTGTCCATTTTGGGCTTGTGGACAATGATGACAAATTTTTCTTTGAATCTTATTTTGTGATAGCTTTTGAGTACCAATTTCGACCAGCGTGAAAGTTGTTCATTTGATGCAGAGGAAAAACTTTTACGCTGTCGAAGTTAGTGGCCCAACTCTATCACAAAATATGACTCAAACAAAAATTTGTCCTCATTGTCCACAAGGCCATGGATAACTATAACTCCAGCTTTACTGCTTTAACACCGTCAATAGTCACCTTTGAACCATCAGGTTGCTGTGACTGTCCTGCTGAAGATGCGGGGAAAGTCGAAGTGGGCACAGACGACGTGAAGGAGCCGTTGAGTCCCGACGAGCAGAAACGCCGAGAGGAACGCGATAATTTTGAGAACGCCATACAAAATCACAGTTTTCATCGAAGGTCGGTGACCGATGTGTTCTCTCGCGTTTTGCTTGAAGTTGAAAAAGGGTATAGTCCAGCCACGAGCTCATGAGACGTCTGCTGCGGTTACACGTGTGTTTCGAAAGCACAAGAAAGAGAAATTGTGCATCTCTATACGTTGGCGATTTCTCTTTCTTTTGTTTTTGAGAAGTTTCGAAACACGGCGTCTCGTGAGCTGTTGGTTGGACTATACATACACCTGCCTGGATGTTTAGGCACAGCTGTGGGGCCCCTCTGACGGATATCTGTAGTGATCCAGTTGTCTGCTGCTGCCTGAACTTTGTAGACCCCTTAGTATCTGACTAATCCTGGCTCCCGGCTTTTTTCATTGGAAAAAGCAATAAACGCCCAGCCCTAGTAGGCCCCAACAATTTTGCGTTTCTGTTAACCTTTCCAGCGTTACCTGCCCCTGCCGTTGTGTTGTTCTACCCCGTCTGATGCTGCATATCTATTTTTATGCATTCGTCTCGGTTTCGCATGCAGTACCGCGTTTTGACCATGTTATCTCGTTCTGTGTCATTCTGATTGGTTCTGCAGCAAAGGAGCCAATCACTAGTACCAGACGGTGAAATATCCTTTGTCAAAAGAAGTGCTGTTGTGAAACTGCCAAGAGCCTTACTGACGTGTGTCTTGTGCGAGTATGATTTACGCCCTTGTTTTGTGCGTGTCCCCTTGTGCTTCGTGTTACCCGATGTCATGGTGTACCCCAGTGCTTTCTAACCAGACCAGACTAACTGATACAGTGACTGTGCGCGCTATCATAGATTTTTGACTACTGTACTCTATTTTTGCTAAACGCTGCGATTTTGCACAGTGTAATTATTGTTCGGGGCCGCCGTCGGTTGCGCTTCACATTTCGGAACAAACGATGCGTAAATAATTAAAATTTTATCTATTTACTTCGCAAACAACGGAAGCAACGGTGTTGATTTGTGTTTCTGAGCACGGTTCATGCACACAATGGGTGCATTTTGCACATTCAAACACGATAAACCCCGTTTGGATATTGTTGCACTATTGGGTTCTCAAGTTTGGAGCGTGTGCAAAACCTCTCTACAATGGGTGCGTTGATCGTGCTCACGGTCACACTCATGGTGGGTTGTAGTCTCGTAACAATCGCGCTCTGTCAATGTCAAGTCAACCTGCGTTTTGTGCTGCTCTTTTATGGACAGTAAGTTGTTTTGGATGTGCGATTACACTTGTCGAATACTGCCTATCTGGTTTTCGAGTAGAATTTAGCTCGCTTTTTGAGAAATGGCCAACTGAGTGCTTACTCAGTGTTATGTTTTGGCGAGCTAGATTGCGCTCTTCCACGTTCACACAAATTCACAACTCTTGTTGAAAATTTTATGACATTGATGTGCAGTCTGTGCGTGCTGATGACAACTAATCAGTTACAATACAACTGCTGCTGCTGTGATGTTTCATCAATCCATGTCCTGTCTGCTACAGTTGCAAGACGAGATTCGATCCGGTGAAATGCTTCAAAGCGGGAACCGTCGCCGAAAATCAGCAAACTAATAATACTGGGTTTGTTACTCGTTGCACCGGCCATCCTGTGCTCATCAGCGTATCAATTGCTTATGCTTGTTGTTGTTTGTGTAAGCTGAATTGTTGTTGCTGTTGTTTTGCACACGTGGACGGTGTGGTCCAAAAGTGCATTTCAGTGAACAAAGCACGGCGTCAAAAAACAGGGTGTCTCTCTGCACAGGGCACAGCACAACTGTATGTGACTCGTGTTGTGATGCACTTTGGACTGGTCCTCTTCTCTGTTAGCCACGTACGTGGATTTAACGGCCGTGCAATCCGATTGCATGCTGTAGGGATCGGTGCTGGTGAAATGATCGTTGTGTTGTTCAGTTTTTCTTGTGCCGCATTTGCTGCTTCTCGTTTTGTCCTTTTTGTGGTTTACACGCAAACGAATCGGATCGAAGTCAGTGTAACCAACGTGGCTGAAGGAAAGTGTTTTGGTTAATTTTCAGCCTGTTTTGTAGTTTTATAATGCACGTGCTTATTCTGCTGAAAGGCGAAAAATTTTAATCAGTTAAGCAAGTTACTTTCCCCGGCCATGATATCAATTTTGGGACATGCGTGTCTTAATTGTTTGTTTCGAATCGTACATACATGTCTTGTCGCTACCGAGTTTTTTGCCCATGATGCTTGACCGTGTAATTCGTTGCTGCTTCCTTTTGCCCACATCCCCAACCCTGAACGATTGTGTTAAGAACAGGCGATGATAATGACACGTACTGCGCATGAAAGTTGACAGCCCAGAGTTGACCCTAGATTATGCAAAAGAAGTTCATGCATGAATCATCCGTCTTGCTTGATTACTGTCAAAATGTAATAAACTGGGCACCTTTGTTCATTTCCTCCTTTTATCATTTATTCTTCCCTGTTCCTTCACTTCACGAATTTCCCTTCTGACCCCACCTAGATGTGTTTCGGGAAAGGGCAATGCATCCGTTAATCATTTGGGAGCTTCACCAATGGGGTTAGATGAAAGCATCCGTGTGAAAGGAATTTTATTTGAGGGATTTTGGCCACCGTTAAATTTAGCGTTATTTTTCTATGATTATGTATGGCACACGACTTGGCCAACGCCTCTATTGTCCGTTTTCATAAACAACCTGTAAACAACCTATCAAAAATTTTGTTTTCTCTACTTCTCACTCTCAATTATGTTGTTGCTTCACTAGCATCTGGCTGTACACAAATCTAAATAGCTGAGCAGATAGACAAACTACTCCATTGCCCCACACTACATACGAGCCAATTTCGCTACTTTCTTCAGCCCGAAAAAACGTCGCAAGCGGTCGGTGGCGGACTCAACTGGCGCACGGGCAGTTGCCGCACCGAAAGGAGTCCAGAAGACGAAGGATAATGGGACGAAAGACAAAAGTAAATCTGTCGAAAGTAAGCCACCGCCGAAGGTGGAGACGCGCAACTTGGAAGGCAATGCGACGCACGGACGATTCAACATGACTGGCACTGCACTCAAATTCATCAACATGCCGCACTTCACCAAATATGACATTGTTGTACGTTTTTAGACAAATAATCAATTTTATTTCGTTTATCAGTCTGGTCTAGAAGTTTCAAATGATTTTATTCTTGCAGATCTGGGCATGTCAGAATGTGAGTGTACCGCACGCGAAATGTTCTACCAATCTGGCCAAACTCACACCAAACACGCTCGCTATTCGTAAGTGTTCACTAGTCGCTTATGGTTGATTTCTGTGAGCCTGCTCGAAGATTATGCTTATTGTAAATTTCACATTAGCGCTTAGCGAGTGGTTTTCACATTTTATACTATGAGCAGAAATCGGGGTGGGGGGTTGCTTGACACCTACAGGTTGAAAAAGCCGGCATCCGACATCTTTGGTACTTTTGGGCCAAAAGCAGACAAAGTTTTGCTCATTTACCTCCTAATACAAATTCTTCGCGTAATTTACTGAATTCCAAGGTCTTTGAACGACATTGGCACCAAAAAACAACTTTCTGCACCTTGGTGGAATATTTAGCTCGGAAAAACTTCGCTCAAGTTTTTTTTGAACATAAAAGACGCCGAGTCCCAAACACACTCTACGTCGACACTGCACTGTTTTGGGTGCGACACCCATCACTGTCCGGTCCTCCCAGCTATAGTTAGTTTATAGCGTCGACACCCACTCAATAATACATAAATAAGAAGATTAAGTGAAAGAAGCACAATTACAAGACCGGGTGTGGAGTTTACGGACATGAAAATAAATACAAAACAGGGTGTGCAAGTTACGGGAGTGAAAAATAAATACAAAACCAGCTATCAGGTCAATCCACACAATCTCAATTAAAAGATCGGCGGTGGGTATTGTGAGTCGAGTTGTGATTGCAGCTGAGCGCGACAACATCAATTCAACATCGGTGACGGTCGAGCCATTCCACAATGGCACCGACACGGATGGATTGGACAACGATCGATTCGTCAGTTGGGACCCGCCGGAGGACCCAAATGGACCCATACTCAGCTATCATGTGCACTACCACGATGTCGAACGCAAGGTAGGACTGTTGATGCGTATACGGCAGTGACTGGGGCTCAGGCTTGTGATTAGGTTGAAGATCACTGTCAGGTAAGCCTAAGGCTGCGCATGTGCTCATTCCGCGGAGCAGAAAGAATGGGTTGAGGAACGATCGCTTCTGCCAACTGAAGTGCGTTCCGCTCGAGGAATTGTTTGTTTTGTCGACCTCTTTTGCGGTACCAGTTTATCAAACAGCCGGAAAGTTAAATAAAATATTTGCTTGGCTCACTGGAAGAATTAGTGTGACCGCGTTTCGCAAGTGTCGGGAATCGAACGGCATGTTTTGTCTTCTTACCTGCTTGTCGCATACAACATGTAAAGTCATTTGCAGGAGCACGAAACGCGTCAATGTGTGACACCAGCGCAGTTCGCCCGGTACGGCGGACTGCTGTTGCCGAAACTGCACGGCGGCACCTATGAATTGACGGTGATGGCACGGTCACGCAATGGGTATGGACGGAAGACTGAACCTGTCAGATTCACTGTCGAAGGTGCACATTTCATTATGGTGCTTTACTCTTTGTCGATGTGACGAAGGGCTCAAGACGCGACATGAGCAACCGTTTACACAACACAACCTTCCTCCACGCACTCAGGTACCGGTCTGCCCCTGCACTGGATCGTGGCCGTATCAATCCTGGTGCCGTTGTTTGCCATTCTGTGCGCCGTGTTTGTGTCGTGGCGCATTTATGTGTACCGACTGAAGAAACTACCCGAATACATGATGCGTATGGTGGAACAGAACCCCGAGTACATCACGCAAATGGACGTGTACACACCGGACGAATGGGAATTGCAGAGGTACACAACATGATGATTTTTTCTTCGTTTATATTCGGTGGAAACTGAAAGGAAACACGTTTAGGGAAGACATTCTGTTGCTGGAAGAGGTCGGCCGAGGCACGTTTGGCAAGGTGTTCAAGGGCGAAGGCAAGGATGTGCTCTCGCAATGCGGTTGGTCTCATATGGCTAGCTTTTCACGATCAGAAATCCTGGTCTCAGTCTCACATCGATGCAAAAATGCAGGTGTGCGATTCGGTGAATGTGCCATCAAATGTGTGGCTGACTCGGCATCGCCTTTTGATCGGTATGCTTTCCTGCACGAAGCATCGGTCATGAAGAACTACCACACGGCGTATATTGTCAAATTGTATGGGGTGAGTGGACGCATTAGTGGTTTTGGACGTTATACGTGCATTGAGTAATTGTGTGTGTGAACAATTTGTTGATGTTACTCAAGGGTTTGACTGGGCTTGGTGAGAGAGCTCTGGACACTGATTCATCGAAACTGTAAATTGAAATCAAGACATGAACATCCCGTGCATTAGGTTGTGAGCAACGGTCAACCAGCGTTAGTAGTGATGGAATTGATGGACAAGGGCAATCTGCGGGATTATCTCCGATCACGACGACCAAACAGCGAAGAAAATGTGGATAATTTGCTGGTAGGCTGTTGAAAAGTATTTTATAAATTACAAATCACTAAGTTATTCGACATTAATATTACAATTTCCCTTGCAGGCGCCCACTCTGGCGCAAATCTATCTGTGGGCTGGTCAGATCGCCGATGGCATGGCCTATCTGGAAGCAATGAAGTTCTGCCATCGTGACATCGCCGCAAGAAATTGTTTGGTTTCGGCCAGTCTCACCTGCAAAATTGGTGCGGCCATATAGTTATCATCTTTGACATTTGAGTGAATTTTATGTCGCAAAGGTCAACATCACACCATGAATTGCAGCCGATTTCGGTATGGCGCGTGACGTATACGTCAAGGACTATTATCGACCACAAGGCAAACGATTGAGTCCGGTCAGATGGATGGCGCCCGAGGCACTCATGGATGGTACTTACACAACAAAGTCCGATGTTTGGTGCGTTGCTCGTGTTCTTCAGTGCTTAATTGATCGTGTGTACTAACCGTTCTCAAATAGAGTGACTGGTCGATTATTTTTGAATATTTGCGCATGGCAAAATTGCGGTCGTGAAAGCAGCGTGTCGGCTGATACTCTCAACCAGGCACGCGTTTACTTTCTTCCAGAAATGTAGTCTTGTCTTGTGTGTGCTGCGCACATGCAGTTTGCGTAAAAAGCAACTTTGCGCATGTTGTTCATAAACTGTGCAGTTTTTGGTCAAAAACTACTTATACTTATTTGTGTGATTTTCTTTATGGGTTTTGCTGAAACAAAATGTGAAATGAATTTTAGTGTGTTTGCAGAAGAAAGGGCGCGTTTTTCGAAATATACTTTTTGTAAGTGTTGTGTCTAATTGTCCGTGCCGTTTCAGGGCGTATGGTGTGGTGCTATGGGAGATGGTCACACTGGGTCTGCAGCCGTACCCCGGCATCCCAGTGGAAGGCATTCAAGAATTTGTGGTTGACAAGCGCGGCACGATGGCAAACACCTCCCGATTCAGGCCCGTCGGATGTCCGCCTGAACTGTGAGTGCAACCTAGTTTGGCAGTTGAAATGTTTGTTTGTTGAATGCAAGAATCATGTGCACGTGGTCAAGTGGTTAAATCACTTCGTCACTTGTTTTGTGTGATGTCGTGCCGATCTTTAAAAGGATTGACCTTGTAAATACAGACAGAGTACGTGATACACAATTACAGTATCCATCTAATGGAGTCGTGTTGGCTGTTCGATTCACGTGATCGTCCCACATTCGCCAATCTTGTCACTCATCTATTGCCACACATGGACGAGGAGTTTAAATCGGTGCGTCACGTTGTTTTGTAGGATTGGATTACGGTGGTTACAGTAACCCGCGCGACGCATTCAGCACTCATTCATCTGCACGGGCGGCCAGCAGAAAGCACTGCCGATGGCGAGCGAGGGTGCTGATGACGTGCAGGCGCCACTGCTCACCACCGACGGACTGATCGACGGCGTTGTTGTGTATCAGAATGGTGACTCGTCGGACTCAGGTATACGAACGGGGGGTGACTCGGGACAGGCACAGGTGCAGCACACGGCCAGACGCAAGAAACACTCATCCGGACAGCAGAGGTCGACGCCCACATCCAGACAGAACACTGAGCCAGAGTCGATGGAGTTGACGGACAGCAGTGACACGCCGCTCAATAATGACGAGGTGCAGGTCTGTGTGTGTGTGCTTGACCGGCTAATGTTTCACTGTATATCAGCTGCGGACGTGTGCAATTTGATGGCGTCGGGGTCGGAGATGGGTTGACATTGATCTGCATCTGGCACCCTAATGTTTTCAAATGACGTGATGTAATGTGCAAACGAAATTTTGACGCCTAGTCAAAGGGCAAACCGACGTCAACAAAGTACGTGCCGACCGTTGTGCTAGTGTTCAACGAGATAATAAAAAACCATGGTATCGATCGTTGCAGCTGTCGCCTGTCTGCGCCAACAATCGTCGCGAGAACGGCAACGCTCGATGGAAAAAGAACGACGTGAGAAATTCGCTTGACAATTCAGACACGGCGTCGACCGACGTCAGAACTCAGCCGCCACCGCCTCACAACGGACATGTGCCGGTGTGATGGTCGGAAACGAATAACAATCATAATTGTGTCGGAATTATACGCAAATTGGGCACTTGGATCGATCTGAATGACTGTCGAATTTTGAAACGAACGTAAAATCGAACTGAATGGTACCAGATGTTCTCTAATCGTCGTCACACGTCACGCGTCTCTCAGCGTACCTCGTTTGCTGTATTTGTACATGTGCGTTTACTGGCTCAATTCTGGTCCCTTCCCTGCTTGTGAGCCCCAGATAATGTTTCATACATACATACGTGTCTGTCACGGGTTCTCTTCTGAATGTATGCGAAGTTCTCCGGGGAATATTTCTGTTTGGATTGTCTAAACAGGGTGTTTGAGCTGCTTGTTCCCCGCTTCCCTCTCTGATGTTTGGTATTGAATCAAAGTGTTCTAGTTTTACATTTTTAATATTTTCACATTGTTACACACAAGTTTCTGAACCATCGTCGTTTTGTTTGTTCTTTGAACATATTTACCAGATTTCCTTCTGAACTGTTTTTTCAACTTTTTCACAGAAATTTCCCATAATTTATTATTTCACAGAAATTTTCCATAATTTATTTTGCTCTCTGTCTGTTTCGATTCAAGCGTTTTCAGAAGCATTCGTCTTCAGCATGTACATAATTTGCCGTGCTAAACGCTCTGGGCCCTTTTCCATTTGCTTGTTGTTCATACGGGTACTGAGCTCTCCTTTTGTCGTAAAAGCACTTAAAGCCTGGTCACAATCAACTTTTACTGCAAGAAAAAAGCACATTTTTGTCGCTTTCCTATCACTTTTCAGTGACTCGCTTTTTTCACACCGTTTTCGCACTTGTTTTTGCAAAAAACGTGACAAAAAGGACCTGTTGATTTTTGCACTCGTGCGTTTTTTTCGCACTTTGACATGATATTTCAAATTTTTGACCTTGTTGCGACTCCTAGTTTGTTGGTATCAATTGGAAAACAATATGTGGCAAATCAGGAACTACTGACAAAGCTGAACTCAACAGTTATTCGTCTACAATGAAATGTACGTAAATGAACTGAAACACCCACATTTGTTAAAATTCCGGACACCACAAGTACTGAAAAACAGTTTTTCGTTTTTATTGTGGCCAGATAAAAACAGTCTCCGAAGTGCCAAAAAACGCACGAGTGCAGGAAAAAAGCGTGACTAAAAAAGCACATTTTTTGTTTTTAATTGTGACCGGCCTTTTAGAATCAATTACAAAGAAATTTCTGAAACAGTTTTTTTCTTTTCAGAGCCAGTTCTCAGTTGTATTTTCCTAATGGTAAGTGTTGTTTTATGTACAGTTGTAATCGTTCTGAGCTGATACACATACAACAATAAAACTGTGATCTCATGTGTTAAAACGATCATTTTGTTCACCTTTTTCAATTTCCCGAGTTTGCTGCTCTCGTTGTCCCGCCACGACTTAATTTTTTTAATTTACTTTAACGGCCCAATATTTTCCGGTTCCCTTTTTTGAAAAAAAAAAATTTAAAAACACGCTCTCCACTCTGCGTAAATTCCCTTTTTACTCCCAAAACATTTTTTTTTTGAACCACTTGCTCTTCTCAAAAACACGCAAAAAAAAGAAACAACCCAGAAAAAACTTCATCATGTCTCTCCCCCAATCTCTCCCAACACCCGTTTAACCGGCGCAAAAAAAAATGGCTACTACGTATGTATGTGCACCATGTTATGTTCTGAACGCTGTACAGAAGTTGTGTCACGTATTTTTTTGTTTTGTATGTAATTTGTTATTTGTGATTTAAATGTGTATCTATATTATTTAAAAGTTGTGCGTGGTTTGCTTTTCTTTCTGGAAAATAAAACTGAGTGAAACTATACGTTCGAAGCAATTTACACATTAGCACGAACAAACAAAGCCGCAAGAAAGGTTAGGGCGAGCTAGGTTAAATCCGGAACCCGGAAATAATTTGCATGCAAAAATACAAAACATTTCCGGACTCCGGAAATATTTCCGGAAAACGCAAAAATTTACATGCAAAAATAATGCGTTTTCCGGAAATATTTCCGGTTTCCAGATTTAGCCTAAGGCCACCCTTACAAAATACATTATACAGTATAATGAAAATTGTTAGACAAAAATGGCCAAAAATCCAAAATTAAAAGTAAAACCAACAAGAACCCGCTTGTTACGAAGTTAATGGGGGCACAGTCTTTAGTTGACCAGCGCCAACGGTTAGGCGGCCCATTCGTATACAATAATGAGCAAAACGGCGGAACACAACATATATTTCTACATGGACACGTGCTGTTGTGAAACATCAGAGATGCAGTCCGTTCATGAGTTCCTCCTCATCCTCAGTGCCCATTCCCTTCACCGGTCGACGGATTCGATTGCGCGATCGACGTACTGATCGAAGTCGACATGAGACGAACACCAAAAAGAGGGCCAGTAGGCATAGACCCAGACCGAGAGTCACCTAAGGTGCAAGCGGTGTGGTGTACACGTAGGATGTTCCGGTCGGGGTATCAAATTTAAACGGCAGGCACTACATACTGAAAACGACAACAGTTGAACTATGGCAAGTTAAAGGCGACTTGTTGTTTTGACTGCACAGAGTAGATAGAGCAAGAAGTCAGTTGGAGCACTATTTTCGAGCAGTGTACAAAAATTCATTTGGCGCAGGGAATAACTCAGGTGGAAATTGCTCCGCTATAAATGCGATGCAACAACTTGCATTTGCTTTGCCTTTAAAGCGAAGACGGCCCTGTGACATATGACAGGCTCTCACACTAAAGGGACCAACCATGGCAAGTGATGTGCCGTCACGAACATTCTGGAAGATTATGGACGTCGATTTGGTCTCCTCCTGGATCGAGATCGACTTTGCGCCGTCGGATTTCGACGCGTTCGAAGTCACTGTATGTAACGAGTACTATAGATGTTGACTAATACAAAAAATTGTGTTCCAAACGGTTTAATTGGCAATTCACCAACCTGTGTTTTTCTCCTCCTTTGGCTTGCCAATTGTTGGCGCGGTGAAAGATGGCCTAAAAATAAAAAAACTTGGTTGCCAAGACTCGCCATACATAAATTGCTGAAACATCACAGTGAAACGCGTCACGCACGGCGGCGGCCCGGGTCCGGGTGCAGGTCGTCGGCGGTTGTTTGTGGCGCGTTCGTTCATCAGTTCTTTGCACATTTGCTCATTCTCATCGGCCCCATCGGCACACTGCGGGATTCGGTCGCATCGATCGTACTCGGCGATGCACATACCATCCGGACATTGCCATTGGAATTGGGTGCATCGGGCTACATGGCATGGCACATTTGGGCTTACTAGCTGTTGTGCAACGTGTTTTTGGTTGCCCATTTCGACCGCCCGTTTTCACAGACCGGGAGTGCACCAGGTCATCGTCAGTGCGAACGTATCTGACGGCCAGCCACGTGAGCCAAAAAGCAACTAAATGAACTGGTTTTACAAGGTTGTCACTCACACTCAGGTACACTTGTTCAGCTCGCCACATTGTATTGTTAAAGACTTTGGGTGTAAACCTTGGGAAAGGCGTCGAGCGGAGTCAACCACGAATGGGAACGACGAGCTTTGCCTACCTTAGTACAGTTGTACTCTCAGGTTCATTTGGTTTGACATGCATCGTTCTTTTTTGTAGTTTCACCCAAAAATCTGCTGCAGCGGATTTTCCGTTGAAACGAATACTGATAGATAATGGCAAGTGCTCTGAATGGCATGCAACGCCCCCAACTAACGTCTGTTTGATCGAAACTGACTCTGTTGTCTGCCACCACCACCCATTCCGCCTGTCAACTTCTCTCGGAATGGCGATTTGGTCACCGGGCCGTATTTGCGCTGTCGATTGTCGTCGTTTCCATAGCCGAAACGCTGAGCTGGTGCCTGAAATAGAAAGGTCAATGAAATGGAAAGTGTTTGGACTTGACCCCATTTTGTGTCGAACCAACTTAAAAAAAACCATCGCTAACTTTGAGCGACGCCAGGTCCGATTCGGCCTGCGTCTGTTTCTGTGCGTCGAAATCGGTGCGTTCAATTCGCATGCCCATCGCCACGTAGTCGTCGTGTTCGTCGAATATGCATCTGACAATCATTGGTTGGATTGATAATTTGGTCTAAATGCCGTTTAAATTGTGAATGTTACCAACCTGAAATCATCCAATGTGCCACAGTTGAACAGATAGCAGTCATAATTGGGTGTGTATCTGTAGATGGCCACGTTGCAGCGCTCTTCAATGCAACACTTCTTGGCGCAATCGAACCTGTAAACTTTGCTGGCAGATACAAAACCCAGAGCGAATTTATTTGATTTGAAATAAAATATTTTTACCTCTATATTGGCAATGAATTACCCTTTCCCGATTAGATACTGTACCTGTTGCGCACTTTGTCGTGTACCCGAATGTATTGTGCACCGTTTCTGAGCGATTCCTCCGTTTTGATGATGGTCCCGTTGCTGATGTCGAATACTTCGGTACATGAGTCACAACGGACGGACAACGGAGAGAAAAACATCAGGATCAGGAATAGTAATGCCCAGGATGAAGGCCGCTGCATTTTTTTTGTCACTTTATGTGTTTCCAAAAACTGTTTGAAGTTCAATATATTTTTTTGACTTTGAAGAAGTACTTCGAAGTGTATTCGCCGTTACGGGCTTGCAAGAACGTAGTCACGAAACTAACATACAGCGAGGACGGTTTTGTAACTGAACTGATACGAGCGTGTAGCAGGTTACAAGCCTGACCAACTCCAAAAGCGTCCAGTACACATGTGCATTTGCAGTGGCAGGCCAGCAGCGGCAATGTAAGCTAGAACGTAAGCTAGAGCGCTAGCATGAGTTCCATATCGATTTGTTTGTGAGGCACGCGCTGTGTGTGGGTGCACTGTACTGATATGATGCGTTGGCTTCGTCTATGTACATTTGCGTTTTATACCGCTTGTGAGAGGGACGGTGCAAAACAGAAGCCATCTGTTATGGTGGGGAACTACAATTATACAAACTGCATATCTTGATTTCTGACTTTGTTACCAAGATAAATATTTGTTAAAATTTTTGCTTTTCCGCTAACCGATCATGGTGAATTGTTGTTGTGGACCGTGCATTAGTTCTATCTCTCCCTAGGGCACAAAAATGTACGGTGTGCTTTTACGTGCAAAAAGTTACGTCACTTACTTTTCTTATATGTAAGCATGTTTGGTAAAATTAACACTTGTATGTACCTATGTTGCTATGTACAAAATTTCCATTTTTGAAATATTAGTGCGCTTATGCATTAATTACAAGTTTTGTGCTGCTTTTTTAATTGTCAAAAGCACACTTTTATGTTTATAACTATGTATGCTTTCCTTTCACACTGAAAGAAACTGTAGCTGTGAAAAAACGTGAAAGGTTAAACGAATCTGACGCATCACAGCGAAAACAAAAGCACACGATTTCTTTACTGTTTGTCGTAACCGTTCACGCACGGCCCACGCAAGATTCTTTCGAACAAAAGAGTGTTTACCAGGTTCGCTAGCCTCAGATAAAAATTTCGGAAGAATTTTGTGGTTCTCGAATGTATGTATATCACTTTTCGTCATGCCACACACGTTCTGCTTGCCACATGCAGCATACATACTGCGTCACGAAAAAGCGCCAGTAAATAAGACACAAGAAATAGTGTAGGTGTACACACTTAAAAAATACAACATTCTCCTGTGCTGCCCACTCTGCGCGTGCAACTTTGTTTAATAACAGTTTACTCGTACCCGGTAGTCATAAATGTTTATGGTTGAACTTCGTAATATTCTGGGAGCGTTAGCGTTGGGAGCGCAACCTCATATTATTTTATTTTATGCCAATTTAGCAAACCATACAATTCAAACGTCATCGAAAATGGTTTATATATACTTCAAAAAACCAAAAGGCTGCCAATTCGGCATGTGCGAAAAAGCATTGTGCTTGCGGTTTTGTTCATGTTGTCAGCAGACGGAATAGATGTTTGCTTAACAAATGCTTCTGACTGAACTAAAAGTGTTAACTGTGGAAGTGTGGACTTTTATAATTTATTGTGTAGTTACAATCATGCTGTGGTGTTCTCATTTGCACAAATGCATACACTGTAGATCTTTGATTGGGTAGATTTGTTGCACATTATAAGAAAAACCTTCATTACAGGCCCCGATACAATCCCGTCATGTCATTAGTGCAGTCGTGCCTGTGCGTTGTGGCCCTGACAGTGGTCATGCACCAAAGTGAAGCCAGTCCAAAGCGAGTGACCAGCGAGGACAACCGACTAGAGTTCAACGTCATCCGACATCACGCGTGTGTCATCGATGAGCCTGAATACAAGCCAAAGATTCGATTCGCCAATTCGTCACAGTCAAGTCTTGACGCAGACCCATCCCGACCGGGCTGTTACTGGCTGAGGGGATTTGTCAGGATCTACAGCAAAATCAAGGCCGATCGACTGCAGATCTATGTGAACGCAACCAATCACCCAGAACAACCGCACAGGAATCGATGCCTCAAATACAACGATGATGGATGCGGCGGGGTCGGGTCATGGTTAGGGGGGAGGGTGAGGGATTTGAGAATATGTATGTTAGTATGTATGTTATGTCACCTTATTATACAGTCATGATCTCAGTGGAGTGACGAAACAAATGTAGAGATAGTCCTGCGATTTGTGAGCCATGTACATAGCCCGCTTTGTAGAATGGTACAGCAATGGTGGACAGGCGGGACCCCTCAAAAATTTTCACCAAGCAGGGTTCCTTCCAAAATGTCACAATAAGGAATGTATGTATAATACCTACACTGCGTCCACCGCATCGGTTATATCAGGATCACAATGCCCAACTTATTAATTTTTGCATGTTATGGTACACACCAAACCGGATCATGTGTTAAGAAAAGAACTGGTCAACATAATAATACCCGTTAATTCCTACTACCTATACCTATGGTACCGTCTTTCCAGTCTCTACTGCCACACGTGTCAGGAGGCCGGCAAGCACGAAAACGCTTTGAAGGAGAAACAGGTGCATTTGACCGTTAATGGTGAGGAGCCGAAATGCGATGACACGCTCAATGTCGGACATCACGACAACGTGGCGTTGCACTTTTGTATGCCGACAAAGAAGGAGTTCCTCAGCTCACAGGGACACAACGAATCGATTATTGATCAGATGGGATTGATGGTCGGTCGGCTGCCGCTTCCATGTTTTGTCTGTTTGCTCTGAAACACTTCGTCCGGTAGTTTGCCAATTGCCCAAAGGAATGCCCAAGGATCACAGTTATCCCATTTTAACACAAAGCCTCCAATCCTATGGAAATTTACGTTCGATTTTCCTGTTTTCAGCCGGGCGGTTTCAACACGATCAATCTGTTCCTGAAAGTAGTGATCTTCGACCAGGACTACAGCGAGAATCAACGCAAAACGCTGCGTCTGGAACGTTTGGTGCGTTCCTACTTTGACCTGCCAGACGAACACGCCCCGACGCCGTGGGGCAAGGCGCC
Organism: Rhynchonema sp. JSB1_4; assembly: GCA_030248065.1. Classification (NCBI taxonomy): domain Eukaryota; kingdom Metazoa; phylum Nematoda; class Chromadorea; order Monhysterida; family Xyalidae; genus Rhynchonema; species Rhynchonema sp. JSB1_4. The sequence goes on from JASAMV010004010.1 coordinate 48,431, forward strand.
GCCCGGATCCAAGCATCCTATTTATTACCAAAAACTGCCGATGGGCAAGATACTGAGCGATCATCGCACTTATATTGGTTGTCACATCATTGTTGGCACTGTGACACTCGAATAGGGCATAATTGGGTGATGTTTCACAACAATGGCTGGAGCTGGTGATCTTTTGTCGGTGATTCATCCCGCGGTATGTGAAACGTCACCGAATTTTTCTCCTTGTTGCGTGCCTTGCCTTTCCCCTGGTGATTGTGATCTGATTACACATAATTTCAAATACCAACCATCGTGCTTTGTCATTGACTACGCTGTGTATGCTTTTATGTATATCTTTATGTTGTCCAATACAGTGAGCACAAAATTAAAAAAAATCAAGTAGTAGAGAGAGACTCATAATTCGTTTAAAGGGTCTCCGCCAGATACATGCGACCAAAACCGAGAAAAATCGGGTTCATTGAGGCCCGTGCGTTGGACTTGGAACCACAACCGAGCTTATAACCGAGCCACCATCTGGGGTGCCCTTCAATTGAACGACTTCTGCCCAAGAAACGTGTTTTGGACCAAGCACAATTACCGTGCCAAGTTTTATTGAGATTGGTTTAGGGCGCATATATGTATATGGCGGAGACCCTTTAAGACGGGGAACCACTTACACGTATTGGGTGGAATTTTCGAAACGGTGTAAACAAGAGTTGGTTGTAAAGGCCGGCGTACAACTGTGTGGACATGAAACATTCCATGCTATCTATGCCACTAAAACAGGAAGACGTATAAAAGGAGCATTTTTGAATGCGGCCAAGCAAGCTTTAAAAAAAGTCGTCTCATGAGCTGGTGGCTGGACTATATGTATGTCTGTATGTGTGTCTGTGGCCCCCTCCCTCGGAAGGGCGGACGGGTCCATTTTCACGGGTAGATTTGGGTATGCTAACGGGTCTTCGGGGGGGGGGGGGCACGGCACGGGCGCGGCGCTGTAGCCGGGCCGGGCCGTAGGCACGGGTCCCGTCTAGTAAGCTATAAACACCGACTGAATCCGGTAGGGTACAGGCTGGTCCGGAAACCAACCACACCCACTGTCCGGACCACCCAATTTCCAGAGTTTGCCTAGGTTTCTTTGTCAGACTTAGGCTCCAACTTGAGTCAAATGAAACATCAGAAGTCCGTCGAACAACTGGAGAATCATTGAAGTGAAACATTACGCGCGGCCTTTCGAAAACTGCTGCACCCCTAGCTTCAAGCGGGTACAGATCATTAGGGCACGGTCTGCCACCTTCAAGCTCACGGCATGATCGTTGCCGAAAAACATGCTAAACCCAAATTTATACTTATAGCGAATATACCTATGACGAGTCTCGACTGTAAACGGAATCCAACACTGGATTCCTCTTTCGCTCAACTTTTGGCTCAGGCTTTGATTCAGGTCAGGCTTAGGCATTTAAAGCCTGAAACGAGACCTCAACACAATTAGGATACGCAGTTTTCGTGTCCAGTTGGATTCCGTTTGTGTGAATTCTATCTCCATGTGACGAGCACGGGCCAACCGTCCTTCCGTGTGGTAAAGGAAGAGAAAAATATTCATCATCCAGCACGATTATAAATGCATCGCAGTGTTGGAGGTGGGGGGGGGGGGGGGCGGGGGGGGGGGGGGGGGGGGGTTTGGGTGGGGGGGTAGCTCCCCAGTACAGTAGGTATCCCCCTCGCCTGGTACAGTAGGTATCCCCCCGTTGTTTGGCATGGTACAGTAGGTATCCGGTATCCCCCCCCCCCGATTTTCACCACGGTATCCCCCCGATTTTGCCCCAAAAGTGGCAATTTTTGACCAAAATGGCCAAAATTAGTGTAAAATCAGTGGTTTTTATTTCAAATTACCCCCAAATTCGCGCGCAAGGCGCGCAAATACTACGTTTTCACACGATTACACACATAATAAACACATTAAAAATTTATTTTTAGTCATTTTTTGTACCTACTGTACTCGGGATACCTACTGCACCGTGGTGAAAATCGGAGGGGGGATACCTACTGTACCATGCCAAACATCGGGCGGGGGGATACCTACTGTACCAGGCGAGGGGGATACCTACTGTACTGGGGGCTACCCCCCAAACCGCCCACCTCCAACATTTTTGATGCTTATTGTGGTGACTAAAATAGTTGTTCTGAACGAAAATATTTCCCAACTTCTGTCAAAAAGTGGAAAATTTCGTGAAAAAAAGACCGATGTTTCCCGGAGGCTGAGGTTTTTTTCACGTCCCAGATTGACCCGGGTTTGGTTTTTTTCCATCCACCAAGTACAGATTAGAATTCTTTGTATTTGCTGCGATTTGAGCTGGTGTGATCATCCAGAATTGTTGTGAAAATGGCAAACGGCGACGGAAACGGAAAAAAGTCTGACGCACCGACGCCGACGGCGAAATCCAGGTTTGACTTATTGGATGATGTGATTTTTTGTTAGCGGCAAAAGTGGGAATCGATCCGGCCCTGGCCCAGTCCAGATGCCTCGGCTCGGGCTTAGTTAGGTACCGGTTGCCAAGTTGCGAGAAATTAGCACATTTGATTGAAAAGATCACGTTTTTAATGAGCTCGGTGTTATCGGTCGGGGGGGGGATTGTTTCAAGTGTTGACGATAACGATAGATAGATGGTCGTTGGGGGGACCTCAGCCGGCTCCCCAACCAGGAACTATATTGAGTGATGGCCTCAGCCAAGTAGTACATTGAGTGATGCCGATGCCCAACCTTGAGCATAAATCGGTGAACCCACAAAGCTTGCTGCAAACGCAAGATAAGCACACGTTCTAATGCTGCCTGTGCGATCAGCGAGCTCGTGCTTGATGTTGATTCGTTTTGCGTTTCAGCGGTCCATCTGACTCGCATGCTGTCGACGACCAACAACAGGTCGTGTCCAGTATCCCAGACCTGTACCTGCACGATGATTGCTACAAGTTGACGCACAATATGACCATGTCGAAGGAACAGAAGGAGAAATTGTGGAAAGAATCTGTTATGCCGGTTGGGCACTGATCGTGTGAAATGTTTTCTGACCATGTCTTACGCAATGCTTCAGCAATAAAGTTTGTTTCGTTTTCTCCAGAAGATCAAAGAGCAAAGCAACGTGACCTTGTACAAAGACGTGTGCCAAGCGACGTCACGCGCGGTCGATGTCAAGCTCGTGGCTGAAATGGAGAAGAAAAACGCTGAAACATTGGCGAAACTCGAGAAGGAGATTGCTGATGCTGAACAGAATCTCGGTTGGTTTGCTAGCAATTTTGCTGAAGCAACACCAGCTGTTGAAACAAAATGTACACCAAAGCCAGATGTGGGAACTTTCTAACCTTTCAGGCGAAACCGAATTCCGCAATGCGCTGCAACGAAAGGCCGAGTTCCAATGCAAGTCGGGCGACAAGGAAGCAGCGCTGTCCACGTTCAGACAGACATTCGAGAAAACGGTCGGTATCGGAAACCGGCTCGATATGGTGCGTTTGCGAAAATGTTTTCGAACATTGCAGCCCCGAAACTTTCTCTTTTTTCTAGACATTCCAACAGATTCGAATGGGACTGTTTTTCAACGACGAGAAGCTTACGGCTGACAGTCTGGAGAAAGCAAAGTCATTGATCGAACAGGTAGCTGCCGTGTTCTGAGTTTTTGTTAGCCTATACTTGTGGGAATGACGATACAAACATATGTGATTTCTGTGCTGAACTTTGGAAATTATGTTGTATTTATGACTTGTTGATCTCGATATTGACAGGGCGGCGATTGGGATCGCAAGAATCGTTTGAAGGCGTATGAGGCGCTCTACAAAATGTCGATCCGCGACTTCACCGGTGCTGCCTATCTATTTCTTGACTCAGTGCCCACATTCGACAGTCCCGAACTGATGTCGTATGAACAGCTGGTGTTCTACACGGTTGTTGTCAGCATCTTGGGTGCGTTCAGATTTTAACGGATGTTTGGATATTTGTAATAAATAGATGGACGGGATCAAGACACGGCACTGGTGATCGATTGAAATGTTGTGTCGTCCACATACTAGGTCTAACAAGAAAGTCTGATGAAAAAGTCACATGTGCATTTTTCTGTCATTGCAGCTCTGGATCGTCCAGCGCTTCGCGACAAAGTGATGAAAGGCAGTGAGATTCAGGAACAGTTAACCGGAGGCGGAAAGGACAAATCGCTGCATTTGTTGAAAGTTGGCTTGCGTCCAGTGTAGTTCCTGGTCCGGAGGGGGAACAGGCGGTATCCCCCTTTTTTCGGAGGGGGAACAGACGTACCCACCTGGGGGGGAAGGGGGGGGAGAACCCAAATTTGGAGAAAAGTCATTTTTTGAGGTCGAAAATTTGGCTCATTTTTGCCCCCTTTAGGAAAAAAATCTCAATAAAAAGGGTATTTTGGCGATTTTTGACGACATTCACCTAAAAATTACTCATTTTATGCCTAAAAATGCCTATTTTAGGCCAAAATTTACCTATTTTAGGTAAAAATTGGGGGAGCAGACGTACCCGGAGGGGGAACAGTGGGGCAGGCGTACCATGGAGGGGGAACAGACGTACCCGAGGGGGGACCCCCCTCCCCCCAGGAACTACACTGCTTGCGTCGCATTTGTTGGCTTTGTTGCGGCTTCGGCAAACATTCCCAAGAACATTTTGTTCAACCTGGTTGCAGCGTTATGTGCAAGCGTTCTTCGAAACTGAATATGATACTTTCTTCACATCACTGAGTGAGCTTGAACCGAGACTCAAGTATGACAGGTTCGTGTCGTCCGTGTGATTAGTTCCACTTATGAACCATACATTCTTTGGTTTTGTGTCCATTTACTCATCATCATGTTGCAGATTTTTCTCACCGCATTACAAATATTACGTGCGCGCAATGCGCGTGAAGGCGTACGATCAGTATCTGAATCCGTACAAGACGGTGAGACCACATTCTGTGCTCAATAACACGGTAAATGTCGATTTTCACTCATTTCCGTCCAGGTGACCATATCGAACATGGCCAATTCATTCGGCGTCACCGAGTCCTACATCGACCGCGAGCTGCCCAAATTGATTGCCAGCGGTCTATTGCACTATCGAATCGATGCCGTCAATGGAATCATCGAGACAACGTTCCCCGACAATAAAAACAATTTCTATCAATCGCTCATTAGGTCGGCTGATCAGGCGGATTTTTGCTGACAAAACAACTTTTTGTGCTTCTATTTTTAATTATGAATTTTTTTCCAGCGAAGGCGACGCGCTCGGTGCACGCATCCAAAGACTAGCCACATTGATCAATGATCAGTGAAATATACAATGTCAACTTGAGTGATCTGTTTCTGTTATTTTGATTATTATTATCACTGTTGTTGTTTTTACAGGTTTTGTTTTTTTACTCCGTTACCGGTTAATATACGCAGTTATGTAATGGCTGCCGTGTGATCCTTTGCCTGCTCGAAATGTTCGCGGCTCTGTAACTTGGGTTTGGTAATCCAGAAATCATAAAGATCAATGCTGTGGTTCGGTACTCATTATGATCGTCTCTGTCTCTGAGTTTGCATAAAATCTGAATCTGATGTTGTGATTGAATTCCCGAATTTCAGTACTCAATTGTTGTCGTGTCATTGCGTTCACACCGCGTGAACGTTTATTCTCTTGCTGGAAACCTCTGCCACTTGGGTTTTAAATCTATGTGTGATTTTAGCGTTACATGTAAGAGGTTTAACTGACATCGATATCACAGTTGGTACAGCCTCCAGTCGATGGGAGGATGGCCGAGCGCGCATTGCAGCTGAAAGACGAAACCAAAGCTGCCGGACCTTTGGGCGGTGCGCTTTTTTAATTTTGTACAATGTACATTTTGTTATTTTATCTCCGCCTGAACGTTTTAGTCACGATCAATGACAGCGAAGACTCTGTGGAGGTCATCGTCGTAATTCCTGGAGTGAAGAAACCGTTCCTGTGGTTGTTTGGCAAGAATACCACTATCGATCCCGATATTTTCTCGGAGAGGTTCGGATTCACTATCACTTGGTTTTTTTCAGTTTGCACCAGCTTCATAATATACTGTTTTATGGATCACAGCCCCAATGTTGCAGGTCTATACGTCTGCTGGTCGAAATTGAAAAATCAAACAATCGCACCGAATTATATCTGTACAAGGTGAAGCAATTGCCGGAGGCCATTCTGCCGCACAGTTGCAGCTATTGTGTTGAAAAGTAGGTCTGGCTTTCGTGTGGTTCAGGATTTTGAACACTGATTCTTTTCAGCAGACTTGGAATGCAAAATAATTTATGACAGGTTTTTCATCACCACGAGTTAACATCACCACGTTACTCGTGGTCCAGTGGACTTTAAACGTCATTTTAATATCTTGAAGGCCAAAAGAGGCTTCGAAAAGCGACGCGCCGCTATTGTTCCTGCCTGGTGATAAGAATTCACGAATAATCACTCAAAAACCGCTGTGTAGGAACTAAAGTATAAACATTCCCAATTTGTGAAACGCTGATTCAATCCAAAACTTGTGCAGAAACAAAATCATCCTGACGCTGGTCAAGGCGACGCCGTGCAGCTGGAAGAACAGCCTGGACACGTACGGGTTGGACATTAGCACACCGACATCTGGGACCCCGCCGCCGCAGTCGTCATAGGTGGGGCTGCGGGTTGACCGTTTTAAATTATTTCGTTTTTTCCCTTTCTGTGGAATGTCTGTCAAACAAATTTTTTTGCTCTCACTTCGTGTCCATCTTTTCAGCCGCCGCCGTGCTCCCGTCCCGGCCCTGCAAAGAATAGTAGTCAACACTCGTTTTATGCACGTTTCTACTGTTTGCGTTTTATAACACACACTTCGGCTGTTGTGCTCAACTCTTTTCAAATTCTCTTTTTTGAACATTATTCTGCGAAATGTCTAATTCCGCAATCAGCCGCGCGTTATTTTCGTACGCGAGCACACGGGGATTTCATTCGGGGTGAGTTCGGTTCCCAGTAATGATTTGGTGTTGTGGTTTTCATACGATTAGTTCCAGTAAAATTGAACGTTTTCAGCACGGCCAACAAGGATATCAAATCATCGAGCTCCAAGTCGTCAAAGCGCAAGGGACAAGCCGCGACCGTATCATCATCGAGTGGCATACAAATGGTAAATTACTACGTTTCTTCGGCAAATGTTACGTTTCCGTTTTACAGTTGCGTTGAACATTTGGAAGCATTCTTCAGCTGCCCATCCCACTGCCGTGTGTTCCCATCAGACCACACCCGTTCGAACAATGTCAACATGCGTGTCGCATATTGCACGACTTTGCAGCACTGCACAACGCGCATGCAACACTCACACCGTTCTATGTCTATGTGCATCGCGTCACACCACACTCACAGGTGAAATCGACAGTGGTATTGTTTGTTGGTAGTTTGGCTTTTTCAGAGTCACTCGGTGGGTGCATCAGATCAGTAGGTATTGCCGTGGGGACGTACTCAGCGGATGCTGTGTTTCAATAGTCTCTTGTTGTCGGGTTCGCCGTTGTGAGAGGCATTGATTCGCTAAAATGCTGTTCTTGTATCTGCAGGCCATTCAACTGGTGAATATGGTCAGTCAATACATGGCGCCAAATCAGTTGGCTGATTTCTGTCAATTGATCGCCAAATCTGACAACGATCTATTGACCAGCGAGCATACGATGTCGATTGATCGCAATCTATTGGCCAAATTGCAACAATTGTGCCGAACGATCGGCAACGAAGTGTTGCGTGCGCTGGGCATGCAAGTGGATGGACAGGTGGCTTGGCTTCATTCACAAATTGGGGTAAATATCCTGGTGGAGATGAGCATAACTATACTTCTCTTTATTTCGCTACCTATTTTAGGCTCACGTGAAGCCCACGAAGACCGCAAAAACGGAACCAAAAACCGAGCCCTGCTCAGAATTGGATTTGGATTCAATCATGGATGATCAAAAACCGTTGTCGATTGACAGTCAGCCAATATCGATTGGCCCTGTTGCAGTCCGAATATACAACGCACCACAGCCGCAGGTGGGATTTAGTCTTGTGATTCAAATAATTTTTGTTGACTCGTTCGACAAATGATTGGTGTTACAGTGTTCCTTTATTAAACGTTTGCCTGTGACTGGCGTTCGCTTGGTGCTCTTTGAAACCCATCAATACTAACAATATTGTGTCAAATCAAATGCACTCAAAATGAACATCTATCCACGTGTGCAGCCCCATCTATTACCCATCCATGGTCGTATAAGCACATTTGGTTCGTACGCTGCTGCGAGTTACGCCGATGCATCCGTGCACGTGTGGAGGATTGATCAGACTGCGCCGTCCTTGAGTACGCGAAAGGTGTGTGCTGTTTATTTATTCCTACTTTTGTTTTGTTTGTGGTTGTTTTGTATCATGCGGTGGTTTTGCTATTATATGATCTGTTGTTTTCGTGCCATTTCCACATTCCACATTGATTGCCAGAGCCAGGTTTGATACAGATACAGCCACCAGCGGATTCAGGTGGCCTTGGCCCCCCGTTTGACAAAAGTGGCCCCGAAGGAGGAGGGCGGAGGGGGCCACCATTTCGGAGACAAGAAGGAAAGAGGACCCCTAAAGTGCAGGATTTTCACTCTGATACATTTCAAAGATCCAGAACTGCGCGCTTTGCGCGCCAGATACATCCATTTTTTCATTAAATTCGATTGTCGAGCGTGCCAATATACGCTAGGCGCGCGTGGTCATATTTCGTGTGGTACTGGGATTGGGCTTAAAATCGTTAAAATTTAGACAAGCACAGGGTAAAAACGACTTGTGAAAAGTCAAAGATGCACTGGATAAAAATCACATTTGGGATTTGGTCTCCCTCGTATCCGCCACTGATACAGCCATGCATGAATGTTTCGATGCGCTTGTATAGCTCACATGATACTTTCGAATCTTGTAATCCCACATTGGACTGAATACGTTTTAAAATCGCAACTACAATGACAAAGCATTTCTCAAACCCACTAAAACTTATGCAACCATTCTACTGCCGGTATTGTTGCAGAATTGTTCGCATTTGATGCTGCATCATCACCGTAGTTCGGTGTATGCCATACAATTTATATCAGAGGATGAAGCATCACTCGCGCGCTATGTCCTCACGTGCGGGCAGGTATGAGAAATTCATTTCTGGTTCCTGGGACGGAACTAATATTATTTGTTGCAAAATATCGATTTTGGTTTGCAGGACGGTTACCTTCATCTAAATGACTTGCAAATGGACGGCCAAATAATGGGAACTTGGATTGAGCCTTCGATTATCTGGGCAACAGGTAGCTGGGGCTTGAAATTTTGAATTTGCTGTTTTGTCAGTCCGAAGAAATGTGAATGAAAATACAATGAATGACTCGGTACTAAATAACCCTTGTCTTCGTTCTAGCTTTGCACCGTTCGCAGCCGTGGTTTGTGTCGTGCAGCAACGACCACGGTGTGCGGCTGTACAATTTGGAGCGAGCACAACCACTGAGACACGTGGTCGGGCATTGTGCACCTGTGCTCAGCGCTTGTTTGGATCCGACGCACAATTATAGGTTGGTTCGAACAGATGTTGAAAATTTTTTTAAATGTGCTATCTTAAGACAATAATTGGTAGTTACGTCAAGCAACTAACAACTATGCATTCCAGTCTTGTATCCGGCGACGCCAGCGGTCAGTTGCGGTTTTTCGATCTGCGAGACGCCCGACCGGCGGGAATGTTAAAGGCTGGTGAGTGTCACACATGATTGTCACACGTGCGCTACTATCCCTGACCCAGTTCCTGGGGGCTCCCCATAGGGTACACTTGATTACCCCAAACATGGTCTACCTGCCCCCGTATTTCCCCACCGGGTACACCTAAATCCCCAATTTTTGCCTAAACTGGGCGTTTTCGGCCTAAAAGAGGCATTTTAGACCCCAAGTAGGCATTCTTTTGTTCAAGTGTCCAAAACCGTCAGATGTACCTTTCACATAACTATTTTTTTTCAAAAAAAGGCAAAAATAGGTGAAATTAAAATACCGCGGCTACACACACTTATGGTAATTCCCTTACCCCCGCCGGACCAGGAGCTACCCTGCCCTGACCTCACCTTGCTAAATCAGGCACTGACGACATTGAGCACGTGCTGCGGTCACATCATCATCTGTTGTTGTCCATTAACTGTCATTCGGAGCTGCGAGTCTGGGACGTGCGCGCGCTGGGCAAGGCACTGTTTGATGCACGACCACTCGGACCAGACCAGATGCGAACCATGGATGCAATGGTGGTTGAGCACGACGGACTGGGAACTGGGCAGGTTGGCTGAAATTTTTGGAAATTCTGGCATGTAACCAATGATTTGTTGCGAATTCAGACAATATCAACTGACGGGTCGCGACAATGCACCGTACTGCTGACAGCTGACGACAGCGGTTGTGTACGATGGCAGCCGATTGAGGGACAGGGTTCGAGTCTGCAGCTGGACAGACAATGCACGGTCTCGACCGAGACTGGCAGTACTGTCGGTGGACTGGTCGCTGTCAGGTACTTGCACGACCAGAAAACCGTGTGCGCGTTTGGCTGAATGCCAATTGGCAGCGCTATGGCCTTGAGTTCTGGCTTCGTCTTTAGTTATTTTGCGACGTGTCATAAATTTGATCCATCTTCTATCTACTTACTTGACATTTGCATTCTCTGAACTTGATGCATTAATTATCATGAACTGATGTGAGTTTATCGCGATACACAAAGGTGTTCGGTTGTGTGATGTTTCATTCATTGGCTGCTTGACTGCACTTGTTGAGCTTGATGTTGTTGTACATACGCTGTGCAAAATGTTGAGTTTTTGTGGCATTAAAACACTAATCTTACGAATACTCCGCTAGTGCTTTGTACTTACTTTTCTAAGAAGCATATGCCTATTGGTCGCAAATTGACTATATACCTATGAGAACCCATCCAAAAATTCTGAATTGACCAGCCGGAAAATGTCATTGCGCTGCTTCACGAGATGCAGATAACCGTGCAGTAAACGGAATGTTTCACAGCTGCAGCAACGTGGTTGCTCTGCCTGTTTATTTTCAGATGAAAATATTTTGTCATAAATACAAATAGCACAGTGGCTAAGGGTGGTTACGGTTAGCCTGAAAATCATGTGGTTTTTGATGAGTTCTCACATACGTACGTAGTCTTTGTGCGACCAAAACCTATGACATGTTTGTCTCAATCCATGCCATTTGGTACTCTATCAGCACGGGCCTTGTGTGATTCGAGCTCATTGTATTTTTTGTAACGTCAAGTACCCCTTTTATGCGTCTCTTAATTTTTGCTTGGTATAATATGTACATAATTCTTATTCCGATAAACGTTTGTAATTATAATAACTGCAATTACGTGGTATTGGTCGCACAATGACCGTATGAGAATCCATCCAAAATCACCTTAATTTTCAGGACTTGAAAAGTTCAACCACTGTGATACCTGTATTTCTTACAAAACATTTTCATGTGTAAATAAACCAGCAGATCAACCACGTTTTGAACCACTGGAACATTTCGTTCACTGCATAATGCTGTGTGTGTGATTACACATTGCCGCGCAATGTCAATTTGAATTTTCTGGCTTGTTAATTCAGGAAACGTGGATGGATTCTCATACAGGCCGAAATTCTCGAAAGCGCAACCGCCACCCGGGTGTTTGCGGCACCAAATAAAGAGCGTAAGATAATCAAATACACTGTGGCGCAACCGTCCCCCCCCCGGTGACGGTGCGTTTTCGAGAAATGGGGCCATTGTGCGATCAATACTTTTGCTGTGTTGTGCACAACGACATCCCGTTCAAGCTGTGCTTCTGGAAAATATGGCAAAAATGCATTTTTGTTTTTATGCTGTGTGACTGATGCTTTCCAATGTCTGTCGAATTGGCTTTTACTTCTACCGCCAGTCTCAAATAAAGTTTGAGCACGTCCGAAGAGCGGATTGTGAACACACAGCGTCACATCGGCAACACACATGGAAACGCCAAGCGAAAAAATGGCCACGTTTTTATACAGTACCCATAGGGGTATGTTCACCTACAGTAACCAATGAACACGTCATTCAATTTATTTGAGAAGTTAGAAAAGGGTTGACAACACGATATATATTTCATTCTTGATTTTTCACAGTGGCAACGATATTTAAACATCAGCAAGCATCTAATTTTACGGATCGACATCTGACGAGAGCAGCAGTGTTCATCACTCCGATTTATCCAAACGAGCAAGTCTGACGAGTATGGCAGACCCACTGAAGACTGCCATGGCCGCACCAAAGGAGCCCGAAGATGACAAAACGGCCAAATCGGTTTCTTTGTTTCTTCATATTTTTATCTGAAACCGAAATTATTTCTAACAGAAGCTGCTTGGCATTGCAGGAAGTCAAAAGTACAAAAAAGGACTCATCGAAATCGGTTCGTGGGTTACGTTTTGTGAACGATTACGGTGTTATGTGGCAGTCCTAAAATGGGCCCTATATGCGCATATGATCTGTAAACTTGTCATCACATCTGTAATGGTGATAAGCAGGGGTTTTTGCTATGTATTTTACTAGTTCCTTGAGCCAGTAAGAAGTTGACATAAAGCCAGCAGACTTTGGCAAATGAGCCAGTGTTGAGCCAGGCGGTGAGCAGATAAACGCGGAATGCGGAAATTGGTTAGCAGATAAACGCGGAATGGCAGATTTCTGCATTCCGCATTCCGCGTTTATCTGCTAACCTTTGCGGAATGGTGCGTGCTTGGGTGACGATGACAACTTCCAGCGTGCTGACCTCAAAATGTTGCGTGTTAACGCAAACAGCAACTGAGAGGTTTGACCAAAAGCATAAATTTACTTGCAGAAATGCAGAATTCCGCAAAGGTTAGCAGATAAACGCGGAATGCGGAATGCAGAATTCTGCCATTCCGCGTTTATCTGCTCACAGCCCCAGTAGAATTTGACGAGAGCCAGCACCTAAAACGTAAGAATGAGCCAGTCGGTAGATTTTGAGCAAATGAGCCAGGGGGTCATTTTGAACAAAACCTGCTCAACTTCCAATAAGAAACAGTTGCTTTCTTTCAGAAACAAGACAGTGTGAAGAAGTCCAAGTCGATCAAGACGGCAGTGCAGCAGCAGCCGGGTGCGGGAGGGGGCGCAGTTGGTGGGGGTGAGGGCCTCGACGCACTCAAGGACGTCGACTATGTCAAGATCAGGTCGCGGATCAGGAAGTGCCCATGCAGTCAGTGACCTGCCTTCAATTACACTCTAAATAGTGACCCAAGATCCGCGTATTTGCAGCTATGTGCTGCATGTGCTGCATCGAGGTCGAGAACGAGTACCAAATCCAGACCAAGACCGGGACGCCGTTGCTCAGCGCCACAGAACGTTTGTACATATCACCCATAATCTGCTATTATTTTTGTCTCACTGGTTCAATGTTTTGAAAATTTATGACTTCGTTGCGATTTTGCTTCTACGTTGCAGAGAGCCCATTGTGGTGCCGCTGCTGCTTCGGTATCGATCGACAGGCCGAATTCGACTTCCTGGTAAAAAAAATCAATAAAAATCTATTTTGTTCATTGACTTCGATTGATCTCAATATCGCGCGCAAATTGACTTCGTTGACTATAGGACGCGAAAGGCAACAAAGTGGCGACCGTGAAACGACCGTGCAAATGCGCGCCACACGCGTGCTGTGGCTGCTGCCATGTGTTGATGCCGCAGGTCAGGCAGACCAATCAATCAATGAATCAAATCGATCAATCGATTATTGATTATTTATTGCAGTCGTTGACGGTCGAAGGCCCAAATGGTGCCACTCTCGGCAACGTGATGTTCCGTCGTTTCAACCACGTCGGCCAGCAAATGTTCTATGTGACCGATCCTGGTGGACTGAGTCTGTACACGGTACATTGCCCATTGAAACATCTGTTATATTGACAGAATCGTTGCTGAAAGTGTTTGTTTTGCAGTTGGAAGGCGACTGCGGTTGCTGCAATCAGTGGTACCAGGGCTGCTGCATTCCGTGCAAGATACAGCCAGGTTTTGAAGTCAGTTCTTGATCAAATTAATGTAGTAAGTACATCAATCGATCAATCAATATTTTGTTCGATTTCAGATCAAGAAAGGCCAGGGCAATGGCGAAACGATCGGCGAGGTGGCGCACGGCGGCTGTCCGATTCATGTGAGAACATCAAAATCATTGTTTTGACAGTATCTTCATACAATCACGTCTGTTTTTTTGTCAGGGTCCGAAACAACCGGAAGGTCTGCCCCCGAAGGATCCCTACTACGTGACGTTCCCGGCCGACTTGGACCCGAGCCACAAAATGCTGCTCATCGCTGCTACGATTCTTGCCGTTGGTTTACCTTGTTTTTTATTTTTACGCTATAGAAATAATAACTAAATCGATTTGAGGACTACAATTTCTTCGAGCGTCAAAGTGTGACTGGAGACGAACCGAAACAATAAAGACAATCCCATCAATCGAACAAACTGTAATTATACCATTGATAGGACCATGATTTCCAAATGATTTTATCAAGAAAATCCGCAGCAAAGGTTTATGTAATAATCGTAGGTAAAATGATATGGCTATTGTCAGACAAGATTCAACGATTAACGAAAGGGCTCAACAATTTTATTTTCGGTAGTTGTAAAATGTACTTCCATTCATCAAAAAGGGTGCTTTAATAATTTTTGCGTTGGTTTAAATGAGGTAAAGTCCAACAATTCTGAACCTACGTCAAAATTTCTCGAATATTGAGCCGCTCAATGCTCAGGCGATATTTTTGAGATGAGTTCTGATAATAATGCACAATTTGATGCGCTGATGTATTTGATGACGGAGTGAATAAATGATACTGATTTACGTGGACCCAATTTTTTTAAACTTAGATGTTCCAATGACCCGAGAGACGACTGTATTTGACAAACATTAGTTGACGTTGTGCCAAGCAATGGACCTCAGGACGTCGATACCGTGTGGCCTGATCTGTATCATGCTTTGATCCACCAAGTCCAACTTATCAGCTACATATCATATACCTAGCACCTGGGCCGTTGCAGATCGCAATCCTAACCTTTTGATTGGTTTTACATTCCATTGTGTTCACAAACCATTGCACTACAGGCAAACAAAAGAGCACATTGATACCATTCCTCAGCATCACAATGACTCCTCATTAATGTCAGGAAGTCAGGGTGCGTTTCGATAGTTGTTCATTAGTTTGAGCTCCTTTATCAATTATTACTTCCGTGATCTCCGTAATACGCCGCCTACACGTCATCAAACCATAATAGTGTTACCGTTACCTACATAGGTATGGGAAAGACTGAAGGTCTGTATGCCCTGCATGGTTGGTCAGAAACAAGGAAGCGAGTAGGCGACCTAATGGTGATAAACGGAAGAGTAAACTAATAAATCAAATCACGCCAAGATGCACATGGAAATAATAATAAGCATGATTCAGTTGATCAAGACCGCCCCGCACCATTTGCGCCTATAAAGAAGTTTCAAGTGAGGTTTGAGACGATGTCACAGCATAAGCACCCAGTGGCCAGTGGCGGAGCTGGGATTTCAGCACAGGATGCACGTCGTGCTTGTTCCATTTCTGTTGCCCACTCGCTGCGCTCGAATTTTGTCCACCGCGACTGTAAAAATAATAATTGGAGGAATACGCACGAGAATTTTTTGCGTGCGATTTGAAGTGCAATCGAGTGAAAACCGTGCGATTCGGACTTACGGTACTGTGGTCAAATCAAATCGTCAAATCACTTTTATTATTTCTGGCGTTCATTTGGGGCCCATGTATTATTGCTTTATTTGACGACAAGATTTGACGACTTCATTAACGACAGTACTGTTAGCCGCGATTCGGAGGCTTGAACCATCCTCGGCTTGGTGGTCAGCTTGCCGGAGAAACAAAACCTCAATCCCCCCCTCATATTTAGCGACATACGCAAACAAAAATGCCTGTAAGTGGTGCAGTATTGCCCCCTATGTAGCTCCCCTTGAGCACAAAAAAAAAAAAAAAAACCAGGGCGCTGAGCTGAAACTATGTTGGGTGTGCAAGCGCGCACGTGTTTGTTCCCAGCTCCGCTCCTGTGAGCCCTGTAAGTCTTACACTAATTAGCACTATTATGTCGAAAGCAAAGCTTGGAGTTTCAGTTCTGGTAAGTTGAAGAAGCATACTGTAAACGTTTTTAGTTTCGAGTCGAGCAAAAATAATAAGTCAGGGGTTCATGGATATAGGGTTCGAACGGGATCCCAATCCCGATCCCGAATTCGGGATTCCGAGGGTTTTCTGATCCCGATCCCGATCATGAATCCCGACTTATTTTGTGCAAAATCCCGAATTGCGAAAATTTCTGCCAGTGCAAATAATACATTGAATAACATGAATTTCTTGGAGAATAATTTCCAATTTAGGTCAGTTTTGAACGGTGAAGCATTGAGATCTCTTAAGTCCTGTGCATCCCAGTTATCCCGTACATCTCTTGCTATAAGCGCACGCATACGCATAGATTGAGCAAAAAACGTATGTAGTTATTGAAGTAAAAAACTCAATCCCAAATCCCGAAAATATCAATACTAATTCCGAATCCCGATCCGAGAGAGTTAATCCCCATCCGATCCCGATCCCGAGAGCTCAATCCCGTTCGATCCCTATTCATGTACAATTCAATTTACCAGGCCATATTGACGATTGGGAGCGTGGCTCGGGACAAAGGCGATTCCCACCAATCACCACCAGTCTTTGAAGGATGTTACTCCCCTTCTTGCTCCTCCTACTTTCCAACTGCATGCATTCCTACGGTTTTTGTGTTAAACCACCAGCGGTGAAGTGCTTTGACTAATCAGGCACGCTTACTCGGTCGATCAATTTGGCACTCATCTGCTGCGACACTGCGAATAGCTTATTCCCGAAAGCACTTGAGGTGGAGGCCAACTCATGTAACACAAGAAACTAGATTGGCCATGCTTTCGAACACAATGCCAAAAGTTTCTCCACGTGTGACGACTGCCGAGGTCTGGCCTCTCCCTTGTGTGTATCTCCCTTTACAACACAGAATTTTGGGGACCACTTGTGTCAACTACACGCAATTAGTAGAATTTTCAGCCCCATGCGAGATCTACCAATGTCCACCCAACCACTATTGCGGTGTTGAATTGCAATCAACGTTGTTTGGCCTCGGCGGGTATCCCTTCCGTGTAGTCCCGGTGGCTCACTGTGTCTACATGGGATCAGGTATGTATACTGCAGGTATTTATACCTGTTGCCAAACTTGGTAAAAGCGATATAGGCTAGTTATCAGCAGTAAATTCCCCTGATGCATACTGTTTGCTCCGAAAATGCACAATGGACAGTAACTTTGTTTCGTCATATGTATATTCGGACTTCGCATAATATGCATGACACTTTGGGTTGTCGCACCCCACACGATACAATGCATGTATGTATTTGTAGCTATAGGTACCAAATCTCCAAACAGCCCGAAGGTCATATATGATGTGTAAGATTGGGGATTTGAGAGCTCAGGACCTTTAGGCAAGTGGGTGGGCTGTTTTGCGCCGCATCTCAATTCTGGAAAACGTCGCCAATGAACAGTGGGCTGAATAAGAACAGTACCCAAGAGCGCAAATCAATTCAGGTGCCTGCCGTGCCGACTCATGTCCGATGGGTGAACTATGCCAGTCGCTGGTATTCTTCAAATGCTGCTGTGCTGGACGTCGTGGTCAGGTTGGGGCGTGCAAAGCTGTCAGATGTTTCACACCGAAGCATTGGGTGAGTGAGCTAATAGCACATTTGCTTTCAAATGCGGTCTCAAATGTACAGTGTACATGACCAACACATAGACTCTTCATTGTCGACCACTGTCAAAGTGGTGTGCTCAACGTGGACAAGGCAGATTATAGACCAAACTGTTGGCCAACAAAGACTCTTAGAATGTTACTATTTGGTTTGTAAAGCGATTCATATTGTAGTACATTACATAAGTATTGATACCACTACTGTATTGAAAACAATAGTAATTTTCTATTCTTTCAGTACGGAGACAAGTTGCCTCTCAAGGCCCCGGAAGAACGAAGAAAGTGAAAACAATACATGATTGAGATTGAATTAGTATAACGTAGTACATGCGTACCAACATTTTTAAAGTGGCTTGTCGTTTTCTTTGAAAAAGTGTCATATGTACGATATCTCCGATAGATATAAGACATGATCTTGTGCATGGTTCTAGTTTATGCAGCTCCTTCGGACATACAGGTTATAATTATTAAAGGTTCGAATTACGTAAGTCCAAAAGCAACAATGAAGTTCAACATTCCATTAACTGAAAAGGTTTTTGGGCAATTTTCATTGGAACAACGCAGTGCTGTTCATAATTTCCAAGCAGTGCTTTATTATCCATTATGCACTACCCACACGCAATGATTTCTGGAATTTCACTTCATCAGCGGCCAGTGATGGCAGCGAACACGGTGCAGTCAGATTAGTTGATGTCTGTGGCGTTGGTGGAAGGTTTCCAATGCACAAACGAACAAGGCGAATGCACATCCAATGGTCAATAGCAGGAACAGTCCATACACGTTGCGCATGTCCATCCGGTTGTTGGCTGTGTGCTGGTTGTGGTGTGTGCAGTTGGGGCGTTGCTCGTCAAACCAGCAAGCGTAGCGATTCTCGATCTGTCTGAGGCCACGTTGTGTCTCGATTATGGCACGATCGATACGACCATGCAGCTGACGTGACACATTCTTGGCAAACAGCATCATGTTGCCAAGCCCGATCGAGCCGCCAGTTGGTCGGCGACAAAATCGAGGCGCAACAGACCGCAACATTCGCTGACGGTCGATTGCGTGTACACAATGTCGAGTGTGCCGTCAATGATGACGCCGTTCTGTTGTCGCACCAGGCCGCAACGTCGAGCGGGATTGTCGACGAACAGGGCTGGGTTGCGCAATAGGGCACGATGCAGCTGGTGACTTGATCCCTGTCCGTTGTGACATCACACTGCGTAGCCATGATGTGTGTCTGTGCGTAGTCACCACTTTTAACTGACTGGTGGCCACCAGTTGTGCCAATTGTTCGACAGTCCCCTTGTGCTCTGCAACAACATCGACAGCACACAGTTGCTGAACAAACACAACACGATTGATGTCAACAAGGTTGTACCGGCGATCCACAGACTGAACAACCTGCAAAGCATTGCGCACAATCTTGTGTCTTCATGAGCGCAAATGGTCGCTCCAGTCCAAGCCAGTGCAACAGTTAAACTTGAACACACGCAAACGTGTCCGTGACAAATCTCGTGACTATGAAACGTCCCGACACAAACCTGATGCGTGTATGAGTGACTGCGTTGGCGCGATGTTGCAGCCGAGTATGAAGCGAATGATGAACATCGACAAGGCCAGCACCAGCCAGACTTGTGCATCGAACACCTGTGCGTAGTTGAACAGTGTCTGACGCTCAATGGGTGTGCTCAGTGCCGATAACGGTGACTCGGTGGGCAGTGGGAATGAAGTCGTGAAGCGATCGAGTCGACTCTTGGTCGGATAGAAGAGGAAGGCAGCCGAATCGACCATACCCCTTTCGGTCATCGCATAAGCGGCCGACAGAAGGCCATCAAGCTCGCTGACCAGCTGTTGGTCGATTGGGACCAGCTCGAAGCGCAGCCAGGCTGCCTGCATGATCAGGGACACTTGTTCGGCGTGTGCACCCGGATACGGACATTTGATGGTGCTCTTCAGATGACTGGCGGTTGAGCAGGCATAGCGCTCTGGGGCACTGACTTGGTGCAATAGACGCACCCCATCGGGGATCGACATCACTACAGCACTGTAATGTGAAACGATTTGATAAACTTTGGAAAACCTATTCACCGAATTTATCGCATAAGCAGCAGATAGAGTGCCGCAAATACCAGTTTGGATGAAAACCGCCAAACGGTGTTGGTGGCTTATCGAGTCACAAAAATAAAATATGGAAAAAGTAATAATATTAATGCGGCAAACTTTCACCATGTTCAGGTTTATTTGAATTAAACTGAAGCGCCGTCAGCGTTTCAAACATTTTCGCCAATACGCGTGTTTTGGTCGGTTTATCGAGTCACAAAAATAAAATACCCGTGAAAATTGACCCGTCCGCCCTTCCGAGGAGGGGGCCACATACATACACACATACGTCTTCGTGTTTTAGTAGTATAGTTGTATAATGTGTTTTTGGTTGCCCGTTTCGACCTGGGGTACATTCTACTGCGGTGCACAAGGTCATCGTCAGTGCGAATGCACCAGATGGTCACGTTATCCCAAGAACACCTGGGAGCTGCTATTCAGGACACACGCAGCCACGCAGCTCGTTAATCTGACGTTAACGCTCGAAGCTTCCGGTACACTGCATTGCTTATTCCTCACTTCGTGTCCGGTAACGTGCTTGTTTTCGGATTATCCGCATATTCACAGGCAAAGCTGTTGTTTTGACGTCAAGCTACTGCGCGTGCTACGGGGTGCCTCGCCACCTGGCAACCAGCGCATGCATATCAGCCCTGCACCGCTCTGCTTCGGGTTCGTACCGTTCTCATAACTTTGTGTCCACGGTGAGGTTCTAGTTCCGGTTCCCGCACTGAACAAACACATAGTACTGAAACGCTTAGTGCCCATATCCGAAGTGCACACACTTTTTTGTTGTTCCCATGACTCCAGTGCAGCTCTGTAAGGTTAATGTGTGTGGGGCACATACTAACTCGTTGCTGCTCTTGATTTGAATGCTGCCGTGCCCTTTGGTAGACAGACTCAGTGGACTGAAAACGAAGTGTGGACCGATTGAAAGTCGTTCAATAAAAAACCAAATGGACTAATAGACATGCACCTGCTTTCAAAAGCCATGTCAGTGCAGCCCAGCTGAATGCACATTCTTTTGTAAAACTCTGAACTTGAGATGTCGTACACGACACGCCCCAGCAGCCGACCGATGTCTGGGTACGGTAATCGACGTCACAACAGCGTTGACTCGGCACATCGGGGCAGACGGTCGAATCAGGTGGGCTATTGGGTGACTCGTTAGTTGCTTTCTTCAGCATTGACGCCAAATGTCAGGTTTCAGATCCGATACAGTATGACGAGCAGAAATAAACAGGATCAGCAGAAAGTGACGCGATTTGATCGTCGTGATAAGGCCACTGAACGGCAGGTGGGTGATGCAGAACAGAACAGATGATCGGAAACCAAACAACGGATTGTTTTCAGGTGAACACACTCACGCATCACGTGGACCTCGATACCACAACCAGCAGTCGTAAACATCGGGGCAGAAAGGCACATCACGGTATGCGGTTGTGAAAGAATGCACATGTTTTACAGCTCAATTAAAAAAACAACTTCACATTCCTTCAACTCAATCAAACTGTACTCGTGTGGACTTTGCTCCATCAACCAATGTGTTAATCCATTTCCAAGATTTTTTATGTGCGAGTGCGACCATTCAGCCCCTTATCGATAGGCGATCCCGGCCATCCAGACTCTGAAAATTTGAGATGCAAGCCTCAGGAAGGAGTCTAACCAGCCGGGCCTGAAAAGATTGGTCCCGGGTCGGGCGAGAACTTTCGGTCCTCAAATGGGCTGATGGTGCAGTCGTCAATTCAAGTGCTCACCTTTCGTTGTCAACTCAAGCAGCCGTAATATGTACATGGGAGATGACGATCTGTGTTGACGACAGTACTATAAGCCCTCAAATGTCGTGAAATATTGGCAGGTTGTCACACGGATGAGCGTAATTTGCTTGACGTGCACGATCGCATGCATCGACTGTCAATCGATGACGGTCAATTGTCACCACTGTCGAGTGTCGGCAGTCTTTCGCCCGCACGCAGCTTTGACTCGACCACAACAGACACACAAAACGATCTCGCACATTTGATGGGTGGCGATGCCTCACCGGTGTTGATCAGGAGCAAGGCCTGTCAGTCAAACGTTGATGTTGCACACCGTTGCATAGTATACTTTCGTTTGGATTTGCTGTTGACAAAAGGCATCTAACAAACGCTGTACTATAGATTTGCTTCCTGTGCAGCGACAATGTCGGTCACAGCAAAATTTAGAGCATTTGATTGAAACAAGAAATGTTGCGTGTATGAATGTTTCAGTCGATGGTCGTTCGACCCGATCCCGACCCGCGCCGCCTCGCACCAAACCTGACAAGTTTCTAGAGCCGTTGCCGAATAGACGCGATCGACATCGAAGACTTTCATAGCAAAAAGCACAATCGTACTGGTTTATGCAAAATGTAACTATTTGTGTGACAATGACGAAACTTCTTTTGTGCAACTATTGAATATGAGTGATTTTCTGATGTGGACCCTGAATTGTGATATGGATTATGCATGTTGCCACTATTAATACAAGAGTAAAATTCTTATGATTGATTTTTCACTTTCCAACTGACAAACTTGCAACAGCCAAGTGTGCATCTCTGTAATCGTCACATCCCATCTCCTATCAATACCTCATCCCTCCACCTAATCCCAATCTACCGTAACCCGATCAACATGACATCAGTACGACCCGCACGTCGCAGATTGAGTGAGGCCATTTTATTTTTGCTAAATGATTTCAATTCGCGTCCATTTGGAAGATTTCTTGAAACATCATCTTGCAGTGCGCCGTGAGTCCCGACGTGTCGTTAAGACTGAGACTAATGACGACGATACAATTGGTGCACGCATGAAACAAGGTTGAACACAGTATTATTGGGAAGATCATCAACCCACTGTAGGTATTTATCATGTCATCCAAAACACCTTGGTTCCGAGAATTCAGGCAATTTTGAGCGCGTGGCAAAAACGGGAGCAAAGGAGAAGATTCAAGAAATGGCTGGCGGCAAAAGTAAAAGATCGAAGGCCAACAGCGGCAACAACAACAATATCAAATGTCTGATCTGTTTGTCACACAAATTCGACATTGAGACCAAGACCGACGGATGTCAACATCGATTCTGTTGGGCGTGCATCCATAAATGGATGAAGGTGGGTGAAATTGGAGGTTTATTTGGTACAGTCATGGTTTCCACAACTTTACTGCGTTGAGAACGTCAAGCACTTTCCAGAGGAACCCCTCGTGTCCGATGTGTCGACAGCCGATCGACAAAATTGAAAGTCTGAAACCGGACCCGAAAACGCGCAGAAAATCGAAGTACTCTAAATCTACATCTCAAATGCTTCCAGAGTGCACTTTGTGTCAAATAACAGCATCAATAACGGCCAGGTACCGTCGTCGACATTCGCGTGTCCACTGGCAACACGAGGTGACACGCGGTGCACGTCGTATGTCACGTGAGCAGCAAGACAGACTCGATGAATTGGTGAGACTGAATGCACATCTACGACTGACCAGAACCGAATGGCGATTCAGATGGATGGCTGACAGTGCGTGCCTGCATTTAGGCATTCAGTCAGGCTGACTTGCCTAAATTTCGTTTTTTACAATTTTACAGACCATCTCAACGTGATCAACACAATTCTGCACCTCAATTTCACGATTACCTTCAATCCGATGCTACCAGGCGCACAGCCAATCATGCAACAAGTGCCAATCTTCCCACCACAACAGCTGATGCCAGCTGACCAAATTGGCCTGAATATATTGCAAGATGATTGACACAATCAAATAGAGTGATCTGATTACACCATTGGATTAGGGCCCTTCGTTGTTCACTACTTGATCCTACTATGCTCCAGTAACCTGCAGCTATGACATGACTCCCGGACGACAAACACAAATTAATGTATATTACATGCAACTATAATTGCCCCTGAATAAAAATAAAGATAAATGGGGGCAAAAAGGATTAAAAACGTTCACATGTTGATGATACTTACATATGCAATTCTGGCCGTAAACTTCGGGGGTGCCATCTCCGAATGCTTGATTTCACTGATTTCCCAAAACATTCCACTTAATCCAATTCACTCATATGCCAACTGCCACATCATCCATCCACCTAATCCCCAATCTACCGTAACCCCATCAACATGGCATCAGCACTACCTGCACGCCGCAGATTGAGTGAGTTTTTCTTTTCGCATGACATTTTTCCATTGAAACATCACGTCACCCTTTGTGTACACAGTACGTCGCGCGCCATGTCCGGCCGCACAGACGGACAACGAACAAGACGACACGATTGGGGGACGAATGAAACAAGGTGGACACTGCGTAGGAGTATTCTTTGACAAGGTTTGCCAAAAAATGCCTTTTTCCAGGCGACTTTGAGCGTGCAGCCAAAACAGAAGCGAGAGAAAAAATCCAGTCAGCGATTGGCTGCCAAAACAAACCATCCAAGGCCAACAGCAGCAACAACAACAACATCAAATGTCTAATCTGTTTGTCACCCAAATTCGACATCGAGACCAAGACCGACGGATGTCAACATCGATTTTGTTGGGCGTGCATCCATAAATGGATGAAGGTGAGTACATCTTGTGTCCGTCAGTTGCACGACTTGTGATGACCAAGTTTGAGATGGGTTACCTATTCGTGCAGCGCAGCCTGTCGTGTCCGATGTGTCGTGAGGAAGTGGCGCGCATCGAAAGTCTCCGTCCGGATCCGAAAACCGGCAAGAAACTGAAATATCCCAAGTACGTATAGCACAGTGTTTTGACATGTTGTTTGTAACCACCCTAACGTTCTAAGCCGACGTGGACATCACATACACACATACAGGCACGTGCGTGCACACGAGCGCGTGCACATGCACCCGGGTGCCACGGTGATGACGTGGCAACAACGTGATCGATTGGACGAATTGGTGCGCGTGAATCGACAGCTGCAAATGACCAGACCTGAATGGACGTTCGAATGGACCGATGACGGTGCGGTATGGGAGGCACTGATGATGGCCGGGTGCACCGCCTGGTCGCAATTAAACGGCGGAAATGGAAGAGCACGCCATTTCAGCCCAGCTGCGCATCCGCAACCACAATCGACTGCTGGATTTCTCAATGGTTTTCGGGCCCCGACCACAGCCACCACCCGTGTTGCGACACTTTCAACTTGACATCGTGCTGTGAAACTTACAGTATGTATGATCCTCAAACA
This sequence comes from Rhynchonema sp. JSB1_4, assembly GCA_030248065.1. Taxonomy (NCBI): domain Eukaryota; kingdom Metazoa; phylum Nematoda; class Chromadorea; order Monhysterida; family Xyalidae; genus Rhynchonema; species Rhynchonema sp. JSB1_4. The sequence continues at coordinate 73,499 of JASAMV010004010.1, forward strand.
GTGGTTACATCTGCATACGAACATGAAATGAACATCTGGTTTGACAATGACATTGGAATACAAAGGCCTTTATTGATTGATGTGCTATTGCTGTGGCTTTCACTGCGTGATACCGATACATTTTTGAACTCAGCCAAAGGAATCTGATAAAAGTGGGTGATCAATAGTGATTCCTGCTGCCTTTCGAATGCGGAACTATTCAGCAGAAACTTGCCGAGAGTCATAAGAACGAAGTTTATCGGTTTCATTCTCATTGATTTCCCTGACTCGTTCCCATTACTGATATTCACATCTTCCACAACCTCATCCCTGCACCTAATCTCAGTCTACCGCAACACAATCAGCATGGCATCAGCACCACCTGCACGTCGCAGATTGAGTGAGTCTTTCTTTTGACACAACATTTTCCATTGAAACATCACATCGCCCTTTGTGTACACAGTGCGTCGCGCGTCCCGTCCGGCCGCACAGACGGACAACGAACAAGACGAGACGATTGGAGGACGAATGAAACAAGGTACATGGGTATTAATTCAGACTTGTTTTGGAATTCATCATAAAATGTCTGATGTGCAGGCGAATTCTCGCGTGCAGCCAAGGCACAAGCGAAAGAGAAGATCAGTTCGATGGCCAGTGGCGACGAACGTGTGACCAACAACAACAACAACAATATCAAATGTCTGATCTGTTTGTCACACAAATTCGACATCGAGACCAAGACCGACGGATGTCAACATCGATTCTGTTGGGCGTGCATCCATAAATGGATGAAGGTGAGGCGTTGAAGTGGAGCACATTTATGATTTGGAAAAGAATGCTTTTTACATGCCCAGTTCAATTACGAATGTATTTCAGAAGAACGTTTCGTGCCCGATCTGTCGTCACCCGCTGCATCACATCGAAAGCATCAATCCGGACCAGAAAACTGGCAAGAAAATCAAGTGAGCAAAGATCTACCCAAATGAAAACCTATTTTTGTGCCAAAAAACGTTCGATGGTGCCGACCTGCATCTGCTGAAACAGACACGATCGTCGACGTGCGCGTGTGCATCTGGAATTGGGTCACGCCGCGATGACACAACGGCAGCAGGATCGAGTCAACGAACTGGTGCACAACAATCGACCGCTGCGTTTGACAAGTGACAGATGGCGATTCAGCTGGACGGATGACAGTCGGTTCTGACTGGAATATAGGGTAAAAAATAATTTGTCGGGAGACGGAAATAGTTGTCCACATTCTGCAGCCCATCTGCTGCTGCGAAACGTCGTGCAGCGGTGGTGTCTGATGCTGGTCTTCATCTACCACAACACAGATGAACCACAACCGCCACCGGAAATGCGACACATTCAAATCATGGCCTTGGCCTAGATGGATCGTCAGATATATCGATTTGCACAGCTGAAAGCCTGCGTTTATTCTCAGTGACTGTTTAATTGTTCATGATTGTCTGAGGGACCACCATGCATGATGTAACAATTTACAAAGTTCTCTGAAATTTGTGAGAAGATGGTGAAAATCGGTTGATTATTACGATTTGCCATTACATTTGACTTTTCGCGACTGGTAAGCCTGAGGCAGATAAAACGAACAGGTTCCTTGAGCTGACTCATCGTTGTGGTGACGCAAAGGAGCATCGAGAGCATCAAAGTAAAATCTGTGCAATTGTTGCTGCAAGACACAATGCTGAAGACACACCCATCCACCCATTCTTGATGCGTCACACACTCGTGCGTGCGGTGTCTTGTTCCAGTCCAGCCGTTGGATGTTTCAAGGTTACGGTTTTCTTTCTTTCGTTTTGCCTTTGCGAAATTTACCAAAAACCACCTGACGGGTCAGGCACGGCGGTGATCAGAGGTCGCAATCGGGCCGGGCCGCGATTTTGGGCTTTTGGCTCGGGCCGGGCCGGGCCGGAGATTTGTAGGGTCGGGCCGGGCCGGGCACCCTGGCCCGACCCCCGAAGCTTCTGAATTGAAGTGACTTACCGTAAAACCGAAAATACAAGGGGGGCTGTATTTTTTCACTGACCCCTTTTGGGCAGGGCAGGGTAGTACTTGGGGGGGGGGGGTGGGGGGGGTCCCCCCCAAATTCATCTATCTATCTCAAAACGGCTCAAAATCGGTATTTTTCACCCCAAATAGGCAAAAAATCGCGCGCTACGCGCGGATTTAGTACATCTAAGCACATTTTCATTAATTTTTACACATTATTACCTACCGTATTGTCGGAAATAGAACCCCCCCATTAATTGACCCCCCCCATTAATTGAACCCCCCCTAAATGGCTCGAAATCAAAAATAGAACCCCCCCATTAATTGACCCCCCCATTAATAGAACCCCACCCCCAACCTTCATTGTACCACAGATTAGTGGTATGGTAGGGCTGTGTTGTTGTGTCAGACGTTGTTTAAGCTTGCGTACACAACAGAATACAGCTTTTTAAGCATAATTGCCGCTGTCGAAGTTAGAAAATACCAAAAACAAGCCATTTTTATGGACATTATTAACAATGATTTTTTTCGTCGGGGGGCCAAATGAAAAATATAACCCCCCCAATAATTGACCCCCCCATAAATTGAACCCCCCCAAAATGACCCCAGTGAAAAAATAGACCCCCCGGGTTCTATTTCCGACAATACGGTACTTAGTACACTATACTATACCTTGATTTTTGGCGACCCCCCCCCCACCATCTATCTATCGTCAACAAGTTTGGATCGACCCCCCCCAGATTTCGGACTTCGGTCATCTATCTATCGTCAACACATTTCGGGTCTCAATCTATCTATCGTCAACACCCTGACCAAAGTACTACACTGCTTTTAGGGGGCTGTATTTTTGGGGGTCTATTTTTGGGGGGGGATTGTATTTTTTCGCTGCCCAAGATCTCAAAAGTTCCAAACAAAACCCCTAAAATGGAGTTCCGTCGGGGTGTTACTGGTCGTTACCAGAGGTCGCAATCGGGCCGGGTTTGGCCGGCCCGGCCCGGCCCGATCCCCCAAATCTCCGGCCCGGCCCGGCCCGACCCGTACCCCGAAATCTTCGGCCCGGCCCGGCCCGGACCCTCAAATCTCCGGCCCGGCCCGGCCCGACCCGAATTTTTGGCTCAGATTTTAACCCAATTTTTGTCATATAATTTTTGCAATTTTTTGAGCCTATTTTTTTGGTTGAAAATTCATTGTTTTCCATGAAAAGTCGTCAGATAGACAATGCCAATGGTGCAGCAGGGGGTGGGTCCCCCTAGGTACAGTAGGTTAGGTAGATTGACGCTCCATCGTGCATCGTGGTACATACAGTAGGTAGGCCGGAATATACGGGACCTGTATACGGGACCTGACCAAAACAGACCAAATGGGCTCTGAAGGGACATAAAACGTTTGCTGGGGTTTTCATGGATGCTGAATACGCGGGAAAGTATTTTTACATCATTAGATCTCCCAGCCTTGTGCCATTTTGTCCCAAATCATTGCCAAAATATCGGTTGGCGGTGGTGCTTAGGCGGGTTCGAATCCCACCGTGGACAACCACCTCGAAGTGTAAAGCTGAACTTTTTTGGATTTTATGCTTTGTATGGACAGGTCTTCCTGGCTGGTGCCTAAGCCTAAGCCTAAAGCTGAACATAAGCCTAGGCATAAGGTACAAACAGCTGGACAAGAGCTCCAAGCAGCGTGTTAGGCTTATTCAGGTTCAGTCAGGTTTTCAGGTGTTAGGCTTAGCTGCGATGTCAAAATGGTTTCCATAATCGTTTTCAGCGCCTCTGAAAACCCCAGGAAAAGTTTTATGTCATTTCAAACCCGATTTAGAAGTTTTCTGGCTAGGTCCCGTATATTCCGGGAGTGCCAGGTCGCCGCCCGGCGGCTGGGACAGTAAGTTGCTATTTTTGGCTCAAAATGGTATAAAATCGATATTTTTCACTCCAAACAGGCGAAAAATCGCGCGCGAAATGAGCGTTTTAGAGTACATTTTCATCAACATTTAGACTTAAAAATTTTTGTTCGCCCCCCCCCCCCCAGCTCGGCCGATACAGTAGGGTATCAATAGCAATGGTGTGGCTGGGGGGGGGGGGTGGGGGTCCCCCCTAGCTCGACCGGTACAGCAGGTGGCAGGTTGCCGTCCCACATTTTTGGTGGTACAGTCGGTTAAGTTGCCGCTCCGCCTGGGTAGCTACACCACTGATAGAGCCCCCCGGAATAGAGCCCCACCGTTACAGTCCTCCACCCCAAAATGGTGTCAGTGAATTGATAGAACTCCCTTGCGGTACCTTTTTTGCGAAAGACATTTTTTTGGATTTGGACTGGTTCACTGATAATAAGTAGGGATCGGTATCGGGGGCCCGGGGGGTATGCCGATACCCGATACTTCGAAACTAACCTATACTGGCAGGCGGAAAAAAACCGGTTTTTTTCCGGAAAAAAAAACCGAAAAAAAAACCGTTTTTTTCCGAGACCCGAATACTTTTCCATTTATTTTTCCGTGGGTACCTTTTCGGTTTTTGATCGGAAAAATATCGGTACTTTATTCCAATTTTTCCAAAAAATTGTAATGCAAAACTGATCAGTTTTTCGATTTCAGTGAAAAATTGGCTCGAGCACAAAAATTAACCGGCCCAAAATGGGCCAAAAAGCGTGTAAACCAAGTGTTTTCGACTGACTTCAACACTCTTCAAGAGCACTCTCGTCACTTCGAACAAATTTTGCACTGAAATTATTATATTTTTCGAAATTACGTTCTTAAGTACTGGAAAAGTATTTGGAAAAAAACGGTTTTTTTCGGGAAAAAACCGTTTTTTTTTCCACGAAAAATAAAGAACGGTTCTTTATGACAGTATACGGGTAGGGTACCAGGGCGGGCGGGTAGGGGGGTAGGGTACCAGAGCGGGGCGGGTAGGGGGGTAGCGTACCAGGCCGGGAAAAATAAAGAACGGTTCTTTATGACAGTATAAACTAACCCGATACCCGATAGTGCCATAATACCAACAAAATATATAGTACAGTAGTGCAGTGTAGTTCCTGGTCCGGCGCGGCGGTTAGTGTACCTACCCCTTTTTTCCGTGCGGCGGTTAGTGTACCTCCCTGGGGGGAAGGGGGGGGGAAGACCCAAATTCAGGAAAAAATCACTTTTTGAGGTAGAAAATTTGACCGATTTTTGGCCCTTTTTGGAAAAAATTCTCCATAAAAAGGGTATTTTGGCGACTTTTGACAACATTGACCTAAAATCACCCATTTTAGGCCTAAAAATGCCCATTTTAGGCCTAAAATTGCCTATTTTTGGCAAAAAATTGAGGCGGTTAGTGTACCTGGCGCGGCGGTTAGTGTACTAGTGTACCTTGGTCGCGGCGGTTAGTGTACCTTAGGGGGGGGACCCCCCCTCCCCCCCAGGAACTACACTGCAGTAGTGTACTGCTTTTAGAGCAAAACTGAGGTTTTTGGTAAACGTCGCGCGCGATGTTTTTGAGATGGCCATTGAGTACTGCGCGCAATAAGTTTTTTCACAAAAATCTTGCTCTGTTGTTGTGTCATGCAACATGAAAATAGCTCCCACCTACATTTTAAAAAAATTTTTATGTTCGCAAAACAATGGATATCTGCAGAGCTGTTTTTTGAACTGGTTTTTAATCGCGAAAAGTGTAATACCCGATACCTTGGAAAAACATGCCGATACCCGAAAGCCGATACCCGATACTTTTTGGGTGCCGATACCCGATACCTTCCTATCCCTAGTAATAAGTATGTTTTTTTCAGAGACAGGATTGGATACCCCACACATTAGGTTTTATTCTGGTTTCAGCATGCGGCACGTGAATATCGATCGATTACGCTACAACAGTTTTTTGGGGCGTTGATTGATTTGAAAACAGACACGAAACAGGACAAGCGGCTGCGGCTGTCGAGGGCCACCCGTTGTGTTTCATTAATTAGTCGCAGTCTCAGTGACTGACGACGACATGGGCAATTGTGTACGCAAGTCGGCATCGGCGATCGATGTGCGAGCGCCAGGTCCGCCACACGCATCTAGTCATGTATTCAAAGGGCTGCCGAACATCAACCACACCACCGCTGCCACCAGCAGTTCGTCTCCAAATGTCATCGGTGTCGTGCCGGGTTGGTGTATTTGTCTTTCGTGATTCTGCTAGAGGGAGGGGTACGAGTTGACTGATTTGGCCGATTTGGGTCATTTCGTCTTCCGATTTGTTGTGCTGCTCAGTGTAGTTCCTTGTCCGGCGCGGCGGTTAGTGTACCTACCCCTTTTTTCCGTGCAGCGGTTAATGTATCTCCATGGGGGGAAGGGGGGAAGACCCAAATCCAGGAAAAATTTACTTTTTGAGGTGTAAAATTTGATCGATTTTTCCCCTTTTTGGAAAAATTCTCCATAAAAAGGGTATTTTGGTGACTTTTGGTTTTTTTTCTCTCCTGAGAGGGTCCGAAACTATATATGCAGCTTTAGACTACTCTATTATTATAAAAATTGCTAAATAAAACACTGCTATACACTCCTTTTGACATCATTTACCTTAAAATCACCCATTTTAGGCCACCAAGCATTGCAAAACAAACTTAAAAAATCAGCAGTTCAACGAGTTCACCTGCCGCATTTACAGGTGGCCAAATGCAGCTGCAACACGGCATGTCATCAACGAGCAGTGCGCATCACAACCTTGGCAACATGGACCTGTCACGTGGTTCCAATCAGGGTACACCTGTGTCAGGCAGACGTCAGGCAATCGCTCAACCCAGCATGTCCGCACAAAATGGACGGCAGACGCCGGGCGTCAACAAGAAACCAAGCTTTACCGTTCCACCTAGTCGGTTGTCTAGGATTATACCAATGAATGACTCACATAAAATTGCACGTGTTTGCAGACTCAATCATTCTTGTCGCACTCTACCCGTACGAATCACGTGCCGATGGTGATCTCACGTTCCAGAAGGGCGAAAGTATGATATTGATGGATGATAGGTTGGTATTCGCTATACAGAGTTAAGATTGAAGTAAGTATTTCAGTTTCTTAATTTATGCAGTGCTCCTGTGGCATGGAGAAGGGGTCCCCCTTGGTACAGTAGGTACGTAGGTAGCTATAGTTGCAATTTTTGCTGGAAAAAGTTATTTACTGAAAATGCCTTTTTTCTCAGAAATTTTTCCACATACTTTTCCTTGTCAAAAGTTGGTCACCTACCTGTTGAAATGGGGGTATATTCGAGCAAATTATGGTCTAAAATTGGTTCATGGGGAAATCGTGCTGAACAAGTGGACGAAGAGGTATAAAAATGGTGTTTGCACGTTTTCTTCGAGTACATTTTCATCAAAGTTCGAGGCATAAAACATTTGGTCCCCGGATGATCCCCTGGCTCGGCCGGCCGGTGCAGTAGGTTAGGCAGATTTGGCGGTACAGTAGGTTGGTTGCCGCCCCTCCAAAGCAGCTGCACCGCTGAACTTATGTATTGTTGGCTTGCAGTAATAGCGACTGGTGGTACGTACAGCACATCAAAACGAACGAACAGGGTTACGTGCCGAGGAATTTTGTCGCGCCACAACTCACGGCAGAGAGTGAAGAGTACGTTAAAATATTGCATTAATTTTGAATGTATAGCACACATTGAGATGACCAATTTTGCAGGTGGTTCGCCGGCAAAGTGCCACGAAACAAGGCCGAACGTCTGGTGCTGCAGGGCAGTTTGCCACGAGGCACATTCTTGATCAGGCAAAGAGACACGGATTCTCAGGAGTTCGCCTTGACCATCAAGGACTCGGATGACCCGGTAAAATTTCGGCAAGTAATTTGTGACGCCATTTATAAATCTTCAAATCAAATTATCTTCATGCAGGCAAAACCATCAGTGAAACATTACAAAATCAAGAGGTTAGACAACGGCGGCTTCTACATCACAACGAGACGAGTATTCAGCTCATTACAAGCGCTCGTCACCTATTATTCCGGTCAGAGTTATTTTGGAAACTGTTGAGATATTGCTTATTTCCAGCTATTTTCCCACTGAATTTGAATGCAGGTGTTGCCGACGGTCTGTGCAGTGAGTTGGTGTTCCCGGCACCTCGTATCGCTCCGCTCAGGCCCGATTTGTCGCATCAAACGGCCAAGAATTGGGAAATTCCAAAAAGTGAATTGATGCTCGATAAAAAGCTGGGCGGCGGCAATTTCGGCGAAGTATGGAATGGTGAGTGGCTTTGTCGTTGGTTGGTTCATTGGTTGTTTTGCTGTTGTCAGTCAGTGCTCTAAGACTACTGGCTCAGCAGAGTCGACCGTTAAAAAATGAAAGTTGATCATCATAACGGTGTTGCTTGCAGGCAAATGGCGCACCGTGGTCGATGTTGCCATCAAAACCATCAAACCGGGTACGATGTCACAAGAGGCGTTCCTGCAGGAGGCCGCCATCATGAAACAATGCGAACACCCGAATCTATGCAAACTTTACGCTGTGAGTTTTCGTTAAGAAATAGATGTCATGATGAAGCATCTGCAATTCACTCCATGCCAATCACAATCAACACGTTCAACTGGCCAGGTTTGTACCAAAGAGGAGCCGTTCTACATTGTGATGGAGTACATGGTGAATGGCTCGTTGCTCGACTATCTCAGAAACATGGATGACAAATCGTTGCCGTTCACTGCGCTGGTCGATATGTGTGGACAGGTTGGCAACTGTTTAAGCGTTTGAACTGCGAAAGCGGGCATGGCCCGTGATATTCATTCAATGTCATTCGACCTTGAAGCAGAAACATCAACGATCTTTTGACCCTTGGCACTATTTTTGGCTCATTTCCGCGATATGTTTACGCTAGACATCCAATTAAATTTCAATGTTTCAATATTTCATTGAAAATAAGTGCGTTCGTTGGTGTGATCAGTGCCCTTTTTGCGCTGTGTGTTTGACAGACACGTCATCATCATCAACAACAACAACAATACGGTTTCACCAGAACACACGGTTGGCGTAGATAGCGCATCGTTGTGATAAGATAAGCTACTTGCTTGATGCCACTCATTTATGAATGACTAAGTAACTGTTTCGATGGAGTACTCTATCAGCCTGACAGTATGAATCCAGTGGGCTTCAATGACGAGTTTTTTGGCGAGATGAAGGGGCGCTGATAAATTGATGAGTAGAAGTGAAAAAGAAGAGATTCAACCTTGAAACATCAATGTTTGATGCACGGTTCTTTTTGGCATGCAGGCCATGCGCGGATCACAGGATAATGTCATTCTACACTGTTTTACGTTTTTTTATTTGCTGTGCAATCTTCAGATCGCTAACGGCATGACATATCTGGAGGAGCGCAAGATGGTGCACCGCGACCTGGCCACGCGCAATGTCCTGGTTGGCATCATGATATCGGGCGTGCCCTGTGTGAAAATCGGGGACTTCGGTCTTGCCAGGATATTGATGGAGGAGGATATCTACGAAGCCAAAACTGGTCGGTGACGGACGGATCACAGGATTTTGCGTGTTTCTCATTTGGTTTGCGAATTCACGTTGATATTCAAACTCACCGCCACCGTTGGTTGTCAAATTCTGTCGCTATTATTTTAGAACGGACAAACATAATGTATCTTTGTCTGGCGGGCTTGTTGTTCTCCTCAGGCCCCAGCTAGTGTGTACAAATAACCTTCTATGACCTGTTGTCAGGTGCCAAGTTCCCGATCAAATGGACAGCGCCGGAGGCAGCGATGGTCGGCAATTTTACAGTCAAGTCAGACGTGTGGTCCTATGGTGTGCTGTTGTATGAAGTGCTTACACGCGGGCAGGTGCCGTACCCCGGTTGGTTCGCTTGAACCTTAATTTTGGACCTTAAAATAATTAAAAAAAACTCAATTATGTGTCAGGTATGCATAATCGCGAGGTGATTGAGCAAGTCGAGCGCGGCTACCGCATGCCATGTCCACCGACGTGTCCCGTGCCAATCTATGAGATCATGTTGCAATGTTGGGACAAGGTGCGCTTGCCCATTCAGGATTTAAACGTATTGTCATTTTATCAAGTCAATTATTTCTAATTAAACTCAGGTGCCCGAGCATCGACCCACGTTCGACTACCTGTACACATTCTTCGACGACTATTTCGTGGCGGTGCAGCCGAATTATGTGGCGTCGGCTGAATGAGACTGGCCTTGAATAATCAGGCTAACAAATAGCTGTAAATATTCACAGCACCGATGAACAGCGTTGTTTGCATAACGAACACGGTACATTATTTTGTCGAACAAATAGTTCCCACGCACAAAAACGTCCACAAGCATATTGATGATCTGAGATTTTGTATTGCTGTATATCATTGTCATTTGTACATTTCGACTTGTTGTGTTTTTTACCTGCAATTGTATTCTTTTAAAAGTGACTATTCTGATCAAGCACAGCAGAAGTGGAGAACGTAGCGCCCAGGTCGAAATCAAAAAAAGAACAACCCAAAACAAAACACCAAACCCAAAAAAAAAACTAACCAAAAAAAAAAAAAAATAAAAAAAAAAAAAAAAACCCCCCCCCCCCCCCCCCCCTTCTGGCCAGAATTACGTTGTTATTTTTAATCGTTCATGTGATCGTTTCTTTTATGGAACTGGTGTAGTCTTTATTTCTGTCTAACATCTTTTGTTAATATTATGTTTCTTTTTTGGATGTTGCTAAATGTTTCAAGGTCTCATATCGAGCCATAACTGTCTTCAACTTTTTTGATGTTCATCAGCTCATTTGTTGTCTGGAGGTCACATTGATTGCAACCCACTTTTATACATTTAATGCTGTCGAACTATTGATTATACATGTTTAGTGATCATTTTCAAATCTAGCGCAATATTTTGTGATTTTGCCAACTTTTGAAACAACTTTACAATTTATTATATATGCAAACCTTTCCGACGCAGTTTTGGCATCGTTTGATTCAGTTTTTTTTATTTTATTTTCATTTGAAATTTAGTCACTGCCCAGTTGCTGAAAAACGAGCTCCCATTGTTTTGATTCTGAAAATCTTATCGTTTCTTTGACTGTTTTCGATAACCAATAATTTTCGAACCAGTTTTTGTAAAAACGCTTTTTGAAGGTGTGGCGATGAATATATTTTCAAATTGTATATAATATCATGCCAATTACGAATGCCAGAATGTATATCACTTCCCACGTTGAGTTGTATTCTGTCACCTTACCTTTACGCACCTAACTATTTTCATTCGGTCAATTTCTCATTATTTTTTTATTTATTTGCGATTGTTATCTTGATCAGCCTCCTATTTATGCACTACCGACTTAACGAACTGGATAAAAAGTGCGAAAACACTGGTCTTGGGCCAATTTTCGCAGTCAGAGGTCGTTCCGAACCCAACGTTGGCGTGATGCTGCGTTGAATCTTATCATCGAGTTGTATTCTGTCGGTGACTTGTGTGTGTTTGATGTCAGGTGTGTCAACCACAACAACCGATCTGCATCTGATCGTCGATGACGATGAATCCCCAGTTTGAACAGATCGGCAACGCATTAGTGCAACATTACTATGGCAAATTCGATGTGATCGATGCCGCCACCAGAGTGCAGGGACTCGCTGAATTGTATGATGTGAGTGCGTGGGTTACGTCACACCAGTACTGGGTGGCTATAAATACTGTATCAATGGCTACATTTGGCGGCACATTGGTTACTATAAATATTTTTGAAACCTTTTTTTTCCGAAAAAATTTTTTTTCCCCCAAAAACAAAAAAAACCCCAAAAAAACCAAAAAAAAAACGGTTTTTTTTCCGGCCCGCAAGTATAGGTTATGTTACGGCATTTTCTGCCAAATGTAGAATATTCTTGCAGTCTCACATTCTTTATTTTCTCTTTTAATGTTTCAAAGTGTCTGAATACTGATGCTAATACCAAAGTAGAAGCCATGCTTTGTGCGACCACTGGGACATTCTTTGGCAGAACACGTCTGGTGTTTGCGGCGACGTGTGTTCCATGCAGAGTTTGTTATTCTTGCAGCCCGAAAATTCCTACATGACGTTCGAAGGCGTGCAGGTGAAAGGTCGCGAAGCCATTTTGCAAAAATTCTCGGTTTGTTTCCTTGATGACATCGTTATCATCAGTACAAATGTGTAAAAAATATTTTAGAGGGTTTTTCGGATTCAGGGTAAAATCTTCGCCAAATCAAGCAGAATAATGTTTCAGTCACTTACATTTCGAGCCATCCAACGTGCCGTTACCAAAACCGATTGTCAACCGTTGTCTGACGGCTCGGTTCTAGTCGTTGTGCTTGGGCAACTCAAGGTTTGTGGCTTCTGTGATGTTTCACTGAATTATGAGACCGTCTACGTCGTGATGTTTCATTTCAGACTGATGATGATCCTCCGCAGAGTTACACACAAACATTTCTGCTACGACCCTCGCCTGCCGGCTCATTCTATATCGCAAATGAAATTTTCCGCCTCGTGCTACACAACATGTGAGAGAATACGCGGTTTATTGTTGTCATTGTGAACGTTTGTTTGTGACTAGAAACGGCTAGAGCATAACATTATGGTAATTTTGTTGAGAATTGACTGTTATAGTAAATTTCTAATTTCGTTGCCTCATGCATTCTTACAACACAGAACACCCCCAAAGAGACAACAACAACACACAAACCCTGACACACAGCTTAAAACACAAACCAACCCCCCGAATACCATGAGGCAACAAAAGAAATTTCTATATCAAAGAAACCCCCACATTCGCTCCGAGTGGAGCGAATAGTTGGAACATTTTGATTGCTTCAAGAACTTTATATTGATATGAGTGCAGCAGGAACGTTTGTGGCCTAACAGATCGATAGTGTGTACAACACACGGGTTCCAACGCACATAAAAATAATTTATCACAAAAACCAAAAACGTCCGCATGAGATTGTGTTTGGATTCTTGTGGTGAGTAATTTTTGGAGTCGTTCAAACTTTCTGGAGGGTTAATCAGTATGCGTATGTTTGTTGCATTATCACTGCCTACTATGCACCTCGATTGCTACAATGCCTGATGGTGACAAATACTGTAGTTCCCAAAATGATAAATTGTGAGTTCTGGACGCCCGGATCAGGCGTTTGTGGCCGTCCGTGATTTGATTCTAAATCAATCTTTCTTGTCAAATTATAACATCCGTATTTACGTTTTGGTACGAAATGTCCAGTTTGCTCACTACGACAGTGTTTTGTGTGTTGAATCGAGCACAAATGTCTCATTTGTTGGCATGTAATCACTCTAATTATTGCCCGTGTCTGTGCGCGTGTCCTTCTGTATTGTTTATGCCTTTGTTGAAACATCATCATCGCTTTTCGTTTTGTGAACAACACGGGATTATGATTATCTGGAATTCGTGTACACAAGTTTATTCCACCGTTTTATTGGTAATTTTGTATTTTTGTGGTAGTGTTGCGACCTATGAATAAAGAGTTGACAATGTATATTGTATGGTTGTGTTCATGCTATTTGGTGGTTCCAAAAATCCACAAAATATAATACCGTTTTATTGTACTTCTAGCCAACTTTTGCATCTTGAATATTGATGTCCCAGATTGAGCAAAGCTGCAGGTTTCGTCATTGCAGATCGCGCTCTGAATCGACAAAATGCAGAAGTCTAAAGGCAAGCAGGGTACCAAGGGTCAGAAGCAGATCTATGAGGAGAACCAGGCCACCATCAAATTCTATGGCATCATGACTGCGCTTTCAATGGTTACTAGTTCATGGGTATGCCATGTGAAACATTAGCCATCATGACATTTGTTTCAGCTCATTCACGTGATCTGTCAATTAGTGATATTTACGCCCACCGGATGGGACTGGGTATGTGATTTCCGCAATAAAAATTCCGTTTGCGATTTCCGTGTTCCTTTTTGTACTCTTTGTAAAACAATATTTGAATTTCCAGCTGTACCTCAGTGTCGGCATTGGCCTGCAAGCCTCGGCACTGCTCACTATGCGATTCATGGCCAAACCTCACTTTGCTGGCAACCAGTTGTTGGACGCGGGACTGGATCTGAATATGGAGGAGGGATTTGGAGAGTTGGTTGTTGTTTCGATTTTCTATGGCGACAATATAATCAGCATTTGCATACTATTTTATTTATTTTTCAAACGTAAAAAAAAATAAGAACAAAAAAAAAAACAAAAAAATAAAAAAAAAAAATAAAAAAAAAAAAAAAAAAAAAAAAAAAAAAAAAAAAACACAGGCATTAAATTATTTGTTACTGTGGGTCGATCAGTTATTCGTACTCCCCCGTTTCAGATATTGCAAGGACGCCGTGATTCTCGGCTTTATTACACAAGTGCTTTCACTGATCACACGATATTTCTGGCTGCTCTTACTATTGGTGGGTGAAATTGGGCAGATTGTGTGCGGTGTTCAGCTATTGAATGTCGTTGTAAACAAATTGTTCCTTCCTGAAATCCATGATGTTGTACTTCGTCACACACAACTACCACCGACCGATTACAAACTGCTCCCTCTTCGGAATAATCTTCGTTTTTATGAATAGGGTTTTTAAAATTGTGGAAGATACGTATCGGCAATCTGAGTTTTGCTTGGTTAGTCTGCTTGCTGGGAGACATCAGTTGTTTTCCACCGTAAACCATGCTGGAACTGTGCTGCATTTCATCAACACTTATTCATACCGGTATGTGGACATCAACAATGTTTCAGGTGCCGTGTATGGCTTTGTACAAATTGTGGGTGTCCATTCTCGGTCCGTGGTTCTTCGCGCCGGCGGCAGAGGACGAGGGTGATGATGGGGATGAGAAGAAACGAAGAAGGAAGGAGAAGATCAAGTACAAGCGCATCTGATTCGTGTTGCGATTTTGTGCTCTAAATGTCATCAAAAGCTGTGTTACGCGCTGACGTTTTGTTTGAGTTCTGTCTTTGAACACCTAACCGTTGCTGCTTGATCCCTCGCTGCCCCACATCTGTCTGTTGATGATCTGTTTTATGAGTTTGTTGTTGGGTTCGGTTGTTTTGACGTTGTTCTTCGTTTCGCTTGTGTTATAATATCTTATTGAAGTTTGCATTGCATAAACAGAGATTTATAAATCAATATAATTTGTCTGTTTTCGTGTCAATGTGGTATTTGACCATGGGATCAGCCGCACTGGCCTCTGTTACATCCAATTGTGGACTCAATTACCAGGTCGTTCAGCTCAGTTGTCCAATGCAATCTAAACTCAACAGTTTCTGCCACTATGATCTCCCGGTGCGTGTCCCGTTGGTGCGCAGGACCTCGTCTGTTGGTGCTACTCACCTTGCTGGTCATCAGCGTTGTGTTGGTGCTACAATACACTGCTCTGTTCGGCAATGTTGCGGCGAGAAGTGATGGCGGCAGACTGAAATTCAGGTCACTTGCCGAATTTTCTTGGGTCCCTATCTCACTAGTCAATTTGGATGACAGGTATTTGTTATTGATGTTTCGCACGAGAATGGCCATAGCAATGATGCGCACTCGTCAGTTGGTTGATGTGCCATGTCACTTTGCAGATGTGCCCAACAGGACATGTCGCGTCCCATCTACATGCTCGCATGGACTCCATTCTTCAAATCACCCATGAACGATATGCTTGAGGGAACGGCTCAATGTCCCGAACACAATTGTGTCTTCACCAACAATCGAAGTCTACTATCCGAATCACAGGTGGCTGGTTTTTACGACTTAGTAAATTTTGGTAGATATGGTTTGGCCAAAACCTTAGTTCAACAACAATTGACCACGTTTCAGTCTTGATTTCAGTTAATAATTCTGCATTTGCCCGACGCCAAAGTCGATGATTTGCCTGTGCGAACAAGGCCGGATCAGGCTACCGTGTTCTTCGTCGAAGAATCACCACAGAACATGGAACTATATCACGTAGATCTCAGGTTCCGAGTTTACCAGTTGCTATATATCTGTAGACCACCTTGTGATTTCCCAATTCTCATTCGCAGCAAGTTCCCAGCAGCGTTTTTCAATTGGACCATGACGTACCGACGTGATTCCGACTGCTATCGCCCGTACGGGGGTGTACAGCACGTGCAACACAGTGTACCGGACAGTCACGTGCTGAAATACATGGAGGAGGTGCGTTACAGACTGCTGTTGGTGTAGTACTATTCGCCGTTGTGGTGCCCCTGCAGTATATTTCTTATTGGAAATTATGGGTGTTCAGCAACTCGCTACTAAATGAAATCGTTTTTGAATCATTGTCATTGTAATCTTGTACGAAAAAACAAGGGGTTGGTACCAGCGGTCAGGGGCGTAACTAAATCTAAAGTTCGGGAAGCGCTGCAGAGCATAAAACTCGTTGTTATCTAACGCTGGAAACCTCGTTTTTGTCTGGTGATTGTTCAGGAATTGGTCGTTGTTAAACTGATTAATAATGCTCACTGCAGACGTAGCTCGCTAAAATGTGTAACACATCGGGATTTGTAATCATCTGAATGCCCTAAAAATGAGTCTAGCTGATGCGCGAAGCGCGCGATCTTTTTTACCTACCACAGTGGAAATGTCACGATTTTAGCCGTCTTTGTTTCTTCTATGGACTGCCCAACGGGGCGCTCAGCGCTCCCCTAAACGGCTTGAGAGGGAGCTGTGTAGCCCTGCGCGCCCCCACGGTACGCTCCTACCAGCTGTTCTCATTGTCAATTCCAGATGCGCACAATCGCAGCGAAGAAACACAAAGTCGGTGTGTGGATGGCGAGCAATTGCTGGACGAAATCACGAAGGGAGCAACTGATAGAGGTCGGTGGTTGGTATTACGATCGCTATTGCCAAGAAACTTTGTTGTTTCTATTCGCCATGTTTGTATAAGTTGCTGTAGCGATGCTCAAATATACGGGATAGTTTACAAGCGTTTTTTTGTTCACGAATAATTTGGAATATACTTGTGCCAGGGATGTAGTTACTGTAGGTGTATGGGGGTGCCCCAACTGCTAGATAGCTTTCGTGCTCCCAAACCCATACCCCAACCTGGCCAGCTAGCTTTCTTGCTCCAGTTATCAAGTCAAAAAAGTGTGCTTGCCTTCTTGCTCAGACCAACGAACTACATCACTGACATACGCTCACCACTGGTCTTATAATTTCGCTTGATGTTTTACGCACGCTATTTGTTGAAAACAAATGTACCAAATTGCAATCCTGGACATCACTCTTTTTATGCACAATAATGAATTTACCAATAAATAAACCAATTACAACTTTCGCCAGGATCTCCGTCAATTCATCCCGATCGACATCTGGGGTTCCTGTGGCACGACCGAGGCAGATGCGTGTCCCCGATCGCTGGCTGCTGAGTGCGACAAGCGCATCGCCAACGAATACAAGTTCTATTTCGCGTTCGAAAACTCGAACTGTGCCGATTATGTGTCGGAGAAATTCTGGCAGAAATGGGAACTACCTGTGGTGCCAATCGTGAGTGCATGCTGTTTTTCGATGGTTTGTTGTCGTAAATCAAGTTAGCTGCTGTCGTCGATTACGCGCCTCAAAACTTCAGGCAGTGTCGTTTTGCGCTGAAGCGTCATCAACGCAAAGCACCAGTCTGAATTCTTGATGGCCGCTGAGATTGGTAGCTGTGGTCTTGCCTGGAGTTGCATTGACCGGACCATTTCGAGATACCCCAAGCCACTACATGTTGCGCAGGTGCTGCGTCGTGACACGCTGTCGCATCTGGTGCCCGATTCAGCGTTCATCGCCGTCGACGACTTTGCGGACATCGCTGAAATGGCGAATCGACTGCGACGCTTGAGCACCAATGTTGAGGAGTACATCAAGTCGGTGGTTGATTATGAATGAGTGTTGATCTTTATCTCTCAAACGGACTTGCAAGCACATGCGTTTACACGATCAGTAATAATCTATGCGGGCAGTTCGGGGGTAGTTTTCTTATTGTGTGACCACCCGGGGCATCGCACTGACGATTACCTGTTGCACGGGCTGTCTGTGAAAATAGGGCGAAACGAACAATGTGAAAAACGTCCAATATTTGCTTTTTGAAATGCCGTCGTGTTTTGCATTGCAGATATTTCGCGTGGAAGCCGCACTACCAGGCAATGTCATGGACTGAGCAGGGTTTCTGTTGTCTGTGCAAACGTGCACGCGAATGCACCCATCCGGCCTCCTATGTGGCTGACATTGAGGACTGGTGGGTTCGACGTGGTAGATGCTATGATGGGTATAGATTTAGGGAGAAATAATCATCATGATGTTAAATTCACTCACCCTCTGATCTCATCTCGCTCGATTCGACTTTCCAGCCTGGTTTAATTCATTGAGAAGGCAACATCTGTTGGAAAATTTGGATCAGAAAGCTGAATTAGCCTTCTGACCTTCCAGGTCTTGCTTATCTCTGATGTTGTTCCGGATACCAAAGATCTGTGTATTGCCTGATTCTAACTTATGCGCTCTTGTCCTTACGATTTGCTTTGTAATGATTGATTGATCGTCTTGCCTTGTTTGTGTCATTTCACTCAAAAGCTCGTTCATAATCATTGTTAAATTTGATTTTTTTTCGTACATTTGGGTGCAATCTCATCGGTTCTAGTCATGCATATCATTTTGTTGTATATTGTTGTTGTTTTGTAACCAAGCTTTCCATTCATTGTAACGTGTCATGATAGTATTGTAACTGTTGAAAGCTGTGACCCCGCGATAACTTTTGGCTGTGTTTTTTGTGTTTTTATGGTAAGGAAATGCCTCTTGTGTTCTTCTGAAAAAACTTCTGATTGTGTTGTTGTTTTGTCAGTGCGCTGTTGTTTGTTCAAAGTGGTGCCTGGAAAATCGATTATCAGTAGGATATGGGTTATTTACTATCAACCGCCGGTGTGATCCTGCACCCAGTGTGCCATGCCGTGTCATGTCATGTGCCGATATTTATAAAAAAACCAAAACTTTGAACTTGGCCCCTGAAAGTCAATGGCCCCTGAAAGGCTGAAAGGGGCATCATTTCGGAGATAAGAAGGAAAAAGAACCGCCAAATCACAGGATTTCCACTCTTGCTTGCTTTTTATCTTTCAGTTGCTTTGCTGTGCGTGAAGACAGCAACGAACCCACTCACTGTTGGATTGAAGGTTATTTGCTGAACTGAACTGAAATCAGCAGTAATCATCTGATTCGCTCTGTCACGAATGGAATGGCATGGCTTGCCAAAACAACATCGCAGAAGATATACGTGTGTATTGACATTTGCAGACGCCAGGCTTTTCTTCGGCCAGGGGCCACAAGCTCATACCTGACGTGCGTTGGTGTGCACAGCTGCAGAATTACTTCAAATGCAATAATCTCCATTTTATCGACGGAATATATAGTTTCGAAAATTTCTGTACCATACGCGATAATCTGAAAAAATGTGTGGTTAGTTTGGTTCATGCTCTGTGTTGAATCACCAAGTTCAACAGCTTGCTGACCAACACCATACTGGTCTTCAATAAATTTCTTGTAGTTTTTCACAAATGTGTTGTTATAAGATATGGTAAACGTGTACCAAGTGAATGTGCTATATAAATAAATCAGATTTTACTTCACGCAACGTGTTTACTCGAGCAGAACGCTTTACGAGCCATCCGAACAAAGTTTTTGCTGTGTTGAACCCCATAATGTGTGCATCAACTTGGTACAATCGTTGACGTTGAATGCTCATTACTTTTGAACTCACGGGTCATCGGTCGAAAAACTTTGTAGTTGTCCTGCTGTTTATATGACAGAAGATTTACGATTGTTATGGTTCACAGCTGAAGTTTTATAATTTTTAAACAATGGGGCGGTTAGATCATTTGCTGAAGTCACATTTCGGGAGTGAAAAGCGAGGTTTTGTAATCGCACTCCTTGTGCGTTCTTTTGCGTAATTTGCTCCGGTTGTCACGTTTGTCACCCAATACTTGCCAAGCTTATGTTCTGGCGCAATGGTAATACTTCAGAACTAATGTATAATACATAAGTTGAGTGGAGGTTTCAATAGTAATGTTCGGATACAAAGCATATCCCATTATAGTGACCATCTGTAACCGCCTGTATCAACAATGAGCTTTGCAACTGTTGTGCAATGCCGAAGGCAATTTGTGTCCGAAAATTCACTTCTGTTTTGATGTGCACAACGATATGAACACAAAGCATATCCGAAGTCGTTCCATCCACGCACAGATAACGGCAATGCTTTTAGGCCGCTTTCTACACTCTAGCTGCCCACGTGATGCTTCATATCTGGTTTCAATATACAATATACAATACAAGACACAAGTCATTATCCCACAAAACCATAAACTATGGCAGGTCTCCACAGAGAGCTTTGCGATCTAATGAAATTTATGAAAAGTCTGGTTCAGAACATTGAGATGGGTATGTAGGAACTGCACAGCACGAATTGCAAAACGGCTCCTGAGGCAAACTGGGCCTGTTTGTTTTTATACATAATGTCGTTGTCGAAAAATTTTCATCCCCCGAATTTTTGCCAGCCGAACCAAAAACGATTACCGTCTTGTGATCTCACGTGGTTTTTTGGTATTGAGAGCGTCGTAATCGCAGTAAGCCAAGACGGGTAGCTTCGTCCGTGAGCAAGCACTTAGGCCAATACACCGTGGTACAAGCGATCTCAAATGTAATATGAGCACCAGGCTGGTATTGTCCAAGGTGTTGTTGAGTTTGTGTGGTCTGTAATTGTGAAAATTGAGCCTCATGGCCAAATAAGCATCTTGGCGCTAATACGAAATGACACTTGGTAGTTTCGAAAGTACGACGTCCAAAATTTGATTCCATGATCCGGAATTTTTCGGGCGTCTAAAAGTACCCGCACACCGAAAGAAATAATGTGTTTGTATCCGTGTATAGGTGCTTGCGTCACGCTCCAGGCCGACTTCTCGGTCCATTTTCTGGCCATTTTGTGTATCAACGCTGCCATTCTAGTGTCAATAAAGGTTCGAAAATTGGTCAAGATCTGAAAGGACTCGCACTTATGTTCTTCTTGTGTTTTGGTAACATTCCAACATCTTGCTTGCCTTGCGTCACCGCCCAAAAAATAATCCCATCGCCATGTATACCTTTAAGCCGAAATGATAAAGTTGGTAGCACTAAGCACTGTATCATTGTTTGACTGTGTATATTTCGCCATGAACTGTGTTTTATCGCATACGGCATCATTGACAGAAAAATAATGTGCAAATTACCAGGGTTTCATTTTCTGACATTTGCCATTTGTATTTCACTTATCTGATTGTCAGCTACTGCGACAATTTGATTGCTTTCCAATCCTGGATACATCACCAACTGCGCATCGAATGATTTCCAAACAAAGAAAGCCACAAGCCAGTTCGAGTGAATCGTGCTTAATCGTCTGACCACAACAACACCCAAAAATGGGTTCGTGCCTGAGCACTCTGTTCGATGGGGCACATGGCAACAAACATTTGCACACCAACTACCCCAGTGCCCAGCAATATGACAGTCCAGTGAAACATCAACAGCAGCCAACGACAGTGAACAGGATTGATGACGCTGCCAAACTGTCGATTATCATCACTGAATACGACGACCAGCCGGTGAACAATCATGACCCGGTGACGAAACGACCCAGTGTCGAAATGGCAAGTCCGCTTGGACGATTCCTCCACTCGCCCAGGTTGGTGCTGGTTGTTGCATTGAGCGGAGGAATTGGTGTGCGAAAGAGCCACTTGGTTGTGCCCAACGTATACGCACACATTCTTCAGGAGGAATAGAGGAGAAATCACAAAACTTTGAAAACTAACCAATTTGGGATAAAATTTAGTGCTTTAACAGAAGTTGACGTTTGCTATGGAAGTACCCGCGCTCCAAAAAAATAAACTGGTACGCCAGTGGGAGAAGTCAGACAATTTGGGTGTGGTACCAATTTGCTCATACTCTACAGATATTTCCTGACGCATGGAACAAGGGCGGTTCAGGGGGCACAGGGGCCATGCTCCCATTTGGCCGAACAGTGCGTTTTGTGAATCACGAATGTGCATAGCACCATTGAGACCTAAAGTCGCAGAAACAACATCCTAATACCAATAGCAGACAAAAAGTCTGGTGTTGTGAGCTCCATTTTCTATCATTTGTGCTTGCTATGTTGAACCATTTTTGGTGCTTGTCCCGTGGTGGCTCTGATTTTTTTGTCACTATAAGAAGAGAGGTTTCATCAGTAAAGGTGCCACTCAGAATGCAAAGCGTGTCACTAATAAAAATTCCACTATAAAGAGAGTTATAACATTCGGGAGATGATGAACTTGTCACTAGGGTCACTATAGATAGGGTTGACTGTATTTGTGAAAAACACAGAACATTTGGCAAAAAGCGTGTTGCAGTTCATCAGCGACCACGTACCGAGCACACGGTCGTTCAGCACGGTCGCGTCACACACGCAACACAACCACTCAAGTGCTCACACAACAACAGATACAACAGGTGAAGGCCAGTTGGCTGATGGTGCAGACCTATGCCAATGCTCACAACGCTGACAACGCTGAACCGGCCGTGAGTCAAGTTTGGGGTGGTTGCTGTGACGATCGACATGGTGACAAGATTTGTGGTGAAAGACGGGTAGAGTTCGTTCATGGCTTTACGGGCTTTTGAACCGCCGGTGAATGTGAACTTTGAAGAAGTCGCAAAGTCCCGATTTTTTCGAATGTCGGGTGCCCTTCAATTGACCATGCGGAAGTAAGACGGTACATGAACGCATACAGGTTCTTCCTTGTGACCAGTTGTACTCTTGCAACCTCCTTGCGCGTTGCCGGTTGTTTCAGGTCGGCTACATCCTCCTGCGTCGTCTGCTGTCCACATACCCCTCACTCAGTCACGTGCTGCAACTGGCCAGTGCCAATGCTGATGTTTCACAACTGACCGATGATCATACACTCAAACAGCACGTGCGCATTCTCGCCAGTTTCATGGAGTTAATGGTGAAGGGATTCTATGAAAACTAATGTATCCCTAACTTTTCAAGTCTATGAGTGGAATTTTCGAAACGATGTAAACGTCAGTTGGGTCGGTGTAAAGGTCGGCGTGAGCCCGGTGTAAACATGAAACACTGCCTGCTGTTAACATGGACTGTTTCATGTTCACATCGAGCTTACATCGACCGAGCTTTCGATCGAGCTACATAACACCGGCCTTTACGTCCAACTGACGTTCAACCGTTTCGAAAATACCGCGCAGTTTCCTTGATTATACAGGTGCGAAACTGCGACGAACTCGAAGCACAGATCGGGCCGGCGGCGATTATGTACGGTAGGAAACACAGCCACCATCAATGTGATGGGTTTGAAGTGACGCAAATGCACTGGCTCGTCAGCACTGTGTTACAGGTGGGGACACATCACAACCAAGGAGAAAAGGAGATTTCTGCTGAGCGGAAAATCGAGGAATCTCTTAGAATATAGTGGATTGCAGTTCGTTCGTACACACACACCAGGCAGAATTCCAAACATGCAAAGCCTGCTCATCAAAAGATTCACACAGGTTTTACACACTGTATATATGTGCAGCGTACACTCGGTTGATGTTTCATACACATAGCATTTCTCCCACCCCAGCTTGTGCGTGACGCGATGGAGCTCGATGAGCACAAACAGCCGAACGTTTGTGGTCTGGACGCGGTGTCACGAGCGTTCCAGCAGAGTGAAACATTGGACGCGTGGACCAAACTGATGGTTTTCGTCGAACGCAAATTCCACGAGGGATTCGAATTCGAGATCTTGCACGGCGAATCGGCCGGCGAAATCCAACGCACGCCATCCAGAACGAACATGGTCACACAATGACAAACAGCTCTACTGCTTTACATTATACCTGCGTTGTGCCATTGCGTAACCGGAGTGTCTGTTGAATGTTTTTCTGTTATTCCCGCCCATTGCGGTTGTCTTTGATCTTTTGTGCAATGTTTACGATTCGAAATGGTCAACCCCTTCCGCTAAAACATCGTTCTTTGACAAATAAAAACGATTGAACGAATCACAAGGCGTTGCAGCGAACGAGCCACCAACGCGACCTGTCACTGCAGGCATGTGGTGACATTCAAAAAACATGTGAACAAAACAGAAAACGCTCAAATCAGAATATCTCACGTACAATTATACATTGCACACCTTGCTCCTGGGGAGTGGTAATTAACCGGAGGTATGTATATGAGTGTCAGGCAAGCTGTCTTGTTCAAATGTTTTGTGATGTTTGTACACCAGTTGGTGTGGTAGGGCTACCAGCCAACTATAGTATGTAGGTACACAGTCATAAAATTACAAACAAAATTAACGTACTGTACCTGAGCCTCACTGACAACCGTTGTGATATCCAGTACGTTACACAAGTTGCTGGTGTTGCCGCAATCGCGGGCAACAATTTATTATCGCCTTGGAACGAACCTTTATGGATCATGTGGAGATCGTAATGGATTTACACAGCCGAACAAATCTGATAGCTTTGGTAAGCAATAATAGGATTTTCAAGAAAATAATAATTCCTTTTTTGCATCAAAATATGTAGTTGCTTCCACGTTTCTGTTCATGTTTGTGCTGCATCCACCAATGACGACGGCTGACACACAACCACCACGTTGTGTGTTGCACAGCCAATCAGCTGTGGATTGGGTGAAATTGGGCACGGTGCCACCGAGTACACGGGAATATGACATACCTGAACTGACACATTATGGAGAGCCTGGTTAGTGCGGTGGGCAGTTTTGAATGAAGCCAGTTGAAAGGACACATCTGCTTCTGCACAGCTGGACAGACACAACCGGAGCTGCCCGACGGTTACCTTGACTACTCGCAATATGGACAGTCGACGCGTTTGGCTGACAAATATTTCAAACATAAACGGAACGGCAGATTTCTGGAGGTTTGGAAAAGTATTTTATTCGATATTGTGATGAATATGGAACCACACAAAAAGTCACGTTTTAATCAGATCGGAGCCTTCGACGGCTACACGTACTCCAACAGCCTAATGTTTGAGCGCTACTACAACTGGACCGGTGTGCTCATTGAACCAGCAACTAGAGCGTTCACTAAGTTGATCAGACTCAACCGAAAGGCGTACGCTATGGGTGTTGGTGTTTGAATATTATAATTTGAATATTATAAACCGCAGTGGCGGGTGAAATTTAAGATTGAAAGTAGCGTTCGGATCGGGTGCACTCGAAATATAACTTCGACTTTATGCCAATGCTTCTGGCATAGGAAAGTTGTTTGTGCGCGCTACTTCCAGCCGAAAAAACTGGTACAGTTGACGCAAGGTGTGAAACATGAGCAGTTAGTGTGTGTACGTTTCAAGGTGTGCGTCGGTCACCACACCGATCCGACGAGGATTACGAACGATCAAGTCAATGACCCAGACCATATGTGCACCAGCGTGCCGTTGAGTGCGATCATTGAAACATTAGGATGGAAAGAATGGGACTATTTCAGTATTGATGTGGATGGCGGTGAGGCTGCGTTGCTCGTGTCCATACCGGTGCGTGAAACATCTGTCAGCTGAGTTCATGCTTTCCGCAATAGGCTTATGGACCGAATCTTACTGATGTTTCAGTGGCGCGACATAAAGGTGGACTACATCCAGATAGCGTGCAATCAATGTGATCAGGCTAATCAGCCGGAAATCGACGAATCGATCATAACACAACGATACTTTCTCAAACAATTCATGTCCGTCATTGGCTACACCGAACTAGAGTTTCACATGTCGGATTACTTTTATCGACGCAATGGACTCAAATAAATTTTCTTGATTTTCCGTTTGTGTGTAGAGTAGAGTGTGTTGACGATTACGTTGTCTTGAGAAAGCGTAGATGCAGGTATACGTACGTCGAGAAGATAAACGAAAAAGCTCAGTTCCAAAGTGGTTGGCTTGTGACTACCACACCAACACAAAGAGAAATAACTACACCTAAAATGTGCCTTGCATCTGCCATTGCCGCACGCGAAATCTGACCGAGCGATGACGAAAGCATCACCATGCAGTGGGCCTGATTACTCGGGTCACAGGTTTCTGCACCAATGCAAAGGTGATGTTTCAAGTGCTCACAATAAACAGTTGATAGTTCATATTGCAAGTCAAGGATGTTTCCTTCAGGGTTCGTACCTGTTGACGCCAGAGGTGTTCACGAATGTTAGTGTTAGTCATCGGCGATCGCCAAAGAACACAAGGATAAGGAATTTGAACTTAGGAGCCAACTATTTTCGCCACGTTCTTTTGTCTCCTGTCATTTTGTCATGACTGTTTCAAACCCTGTTGTTTTGTCACCCCCTGTTCTATCCGTATCCCGTTTTACTGACGTTGGTTTAGTTTAGTTAGCCTTGGGATTGAGAAGCATATCATTTTGGACAACTAACCATAATCTCAGGATCATTGCTCACTTTCTGATGAAACTGCCAATTCAAAACTACATATCAGAACATAAGAGATCGAACTAATCAGAATACATATGGGATGGCACTGCTCCTGTTGCACGTCAGTTTTGTGCACACACCCTGTCAGTTGCAACAATCATCTTGGTCTGAATGTGCGGAAAAAATCTGGAGAAACAAGGCACTGCAGATTGTCGAGCAGAATAAAAAACTACACGGTAGGTAATTATCATTTGTGTTTGAGAATGGTGGCCATTAGATTTGGGTGCGTTGGCGGTTTTAAGCAAAGACGGTCTTGTTAAGTTGTCTTTCGGGTTATCATCATGCACATGCGTGAGAATGGAGCTGATGGAGAGGTGCCACGCACAAGTTACCGACAAGCTTTCCTAGGTGGCATATTTGCTGTTGTGTTGCTTGTCAGCACAGTCTTTCGTTGGCAGTCAATGCCCCATAAATTAGGAAACTAGACAACAAAAAGGATCACAATGGGATTGTACAGTCGAACAAACCTGATCACGGTAAGCCGCAATTTCCACAAGATGCATCCCTTTTTGTCCGAAAATCGTCGCTTTCATGTTGTTGTTGCTGCTCGTGCTGCATCCGTTCCAACTTCAATCACTGACGACGCCCAGTGCACCACCATTCTGCTCTCTGCACAGCCAATCAGCATTGAGCTGGGTGAAACATCATCTGCTGCCACCGAGCACCCAAGAATACAACATACCCGAACTGTCACATTATGGAAAACCTGGTAAGGTCAAATGAAAATTGAATGCAGAATGCTTCAAACAGAGAACCTGTGGTCTGCCATGTATGCTGCGTGCACTTCACAGTTGGACGAAAGCAACCAGAACTGCCCGACGGTTACCTCGACTACTCGCAATACAGACAGGCTACACGTTTGGCTGACAAATATTTCAAACACAAACGGAACGGCAGATTTCTGGAGGTTTGGAAAAGTATTTTGTTCGATATTGTCATGAATATGGAACCACACAAAAGTCACGTTTTAATCAGATCGGGGCCTTCGACGGCTACACGTACTCGAACAGCCTAATGTTTGAGCGCTACTACAACTGGACCGGTGTGCTCATTGAACCAGCAACTAGAGCGTTCACTAAGTTGATCACACTCAATCGAAAGGCTTACGCCATTAATGTTGGTGTTATTTTACGAGTAATCGGGGCGGGGCATGTGCAGTGGCGCATGACCCAAAATGGTTCTCATGCACCCACTGACATTATGTGCAAAGTTGGGATCAGTCGCTTCAGGGGTTGCAAAGTTACGAAGCCAAACGTTGCATAAAAAGGTGCGCAAAATTCTTCTTTTTTCGTCTCCCAACACCACCACTTCCTCGCCCCTCTTTGTCTTGTTCTTCTTGCTCTTCTTGTTCTTTTTCTTCTTCTTCTTCTTTTTCTTATTCTTCTTTGTTCTTCTTCTTCTTCTTCTTCTTCTTCTTGTTCTTCTTTTTCTTCTTTTTCTCCTTTTTCTTCTTCTTCTTCTTCTTCTACTTCTTGTTCTTCTTCTTGTTCTTCTTCTTCTTCTTCTTCTTCTTCTCCTCCACTTCTTCTTCTTCTGCTCTACTTCTTCTTATTCTTCTAATTCTCCTCTTCTTCTGCTTCTTCGTACGCGCCATGGGGTTTTCAGGGTCGAGGAATTTGCTGTTAGTTTTTCATCCGTAGCTTCTTGGAGCCGGAACCGGCACTCAAAACAAGAAATTAGCACAACCGGTACGAAGAGTGCTCCAGTAAAGCTGGAGTTATATTTGTCCATTTTGGGCCTGCAGACAATGAGGCTGTTTAAATTATACGTTGTAATAGCGTTGGAGCACTAATTTCGACCAGCGTAAAAGTTGTTCATTTGGTGCAGGGGAGCAACTTTTACGCTGATCGAAATTAGTGATCCGTTATCACAAATTATGATTGAAACAAAAATTTGTCCTCATTGTCTACAAGCCCAAAATGGACAAGTATACTCCACCTTAATCGAAATAATGTGTTACAAGAAGAAAATGCTTTGAAAAGAAAGTTGAAGCACGTATAAACGAGCATTAAGCGTGATCGTCCTTTGATATCTGAGCACTCACTCCGAGAACCATATTCAGCCGTTGCTTGGTCAGCAAGCACTATTTTCTTTTGCATCAAACGCCAGACATCAACTTGCAGTCAGTTTAAATTTATCCCGGTTGCACCCGTTCAGTATTCACTGTTGTATTGGTCGCACAATGATCATATAAGAATTCATCAAATGAATCCTGATTTTCACGTTCAGTCACTCTTAACCACTGTGCTATTTGTGATTCTCACAAAACATTTTCCCAAAAATCCCCCCCCCCCCCCGTTGCTGCGGGTCTGAAACATTTTGATGACTGCATGTTTTGTGTGCGATTGCGCAACGCAACGTCATTGCCCCGTGACTTTCCCTCTTTACGATTCAGGAAAAAAATTTGACCAATTCTTATAATGTCATTGTGCGACTTCAATAGCAAGACCGTTGCAACAAATAAAGCCCTGATACTTCGAGACATTTATGGTGTTTCAAGGCATGCGTTGGTTACCACACCGACCCGACCCCGATCCGGAACTCCGAAGTCAATGACAAAAACAACACGTGCACAAGCGTGCCGTTGAGTGCGATCATTGAAACATTAGGATGGAAAGAATGGGACTATTTCAGTATTGATGTGGAGGGCGGCGAGGCTGCGTTGCTCATGTCCATACCGGTGCGTGAAACATCCGTTAGGCCTGCAGTGCTTTAGTGGGTTAGCCGATTAGCGGATTGATTGCGGATTAGCGGATTTGCTGGTTCAATTCGGAGCATTGAACGCATTCGTGTAATGTATTATTGCTTTCTAAAACGAAAAGATTTGACGTCATGATTTGACGACGAAACTATCAGCCCAAAAGCGTGAGCCATTGATCCATCCGCTAACGCGCTAATCCGCTTGCATTGGGCGATGTGATAAGTGTGGAGCACAGGCGCACGGGCAATTGGACAAAGCCGGCTTGAGCCAGACCACTTTGAGCAAGAAAAAGGGCAGAGTCCAAGAGCAGAACCTAAAAACTATTAGGCCTCAGCCCAACCATAGAACTGAGTCTAACTGTAAGCCGAAGCCTAAACCTAAGCCTGACACCAAAATCAGCCCAAGCCATTGGAACAAAATAGAGCTTTGGCATTTTGGCTCTTCGCTTTTTCCTTACTCAGAGTGCTCTTGCTGAAATGGACTTTGTCCAATCGTCCGGCCATCGGAGCACAATGCACATCCAAGTAAGACGAAAACACAACTGTTATCATGTCCATCGGAGGCATGGCAAACTGAGAAAGATCTTTCAGTGGCGCGACATAAAGGTGGACTATATCCAGATTGAGTGCAATCGATGTAACCAGGCGACACTATCGGAAACGGTCAAATCAAAAAGATACTTTCTCAAACTATTTATGTCGGTCATCGGATACACAGAAGTCGAGTTTCATGTGTTGGATTTTTATTATAAACGGAATGGGTTGATAAAATGATTTCTTCCATGACATCGATTTCTGGTTTTGACGAGTGAACAGCAGAAGTTTGCTAACAATGATATAATGGTGTACAAAAAATATGTTCTCTTTTTCGTGTGGAGTTTGCATTTCCCCCGAACGCTTAAATTAATTTTTCCAAAACTACGAGCGACACAAAAATCACAAACAGTTGAAGCGTAACGAAAAGCATCATAAGGCACGGGACATTGGTTGATGACACCTGCTCTCTGATCACACAACACAGTCACTGCTGACAGTCAACAATGTCGGCTGCAGTTTATGGTCAGTCAAGGATGTCGCCTTGTGTGCTTGAGTTGCTGTCGACGGGTCATGCTTTTTTGTCACAGCAGATTCTTGCTGGGTTGTTCACCACGTGGTAAAGGGTGATATTTTCGAAACGGTGTAAAGGTCAGTTGGGTGTAAAGGTCGGTGGAAAGCTCGGTCGACAGCTCAGGGTGATATTTTCGAAACGGTGTAAAGGTCAGTTGGGTGTAAAGGTCGGTGGAAAGCTCGGTCGACAGCTCAGGGTGATATTTTCGAAACGGTGTAAAGGTCAGTTGGGTGTAAAGGTCGGTGGAAAGCTCGGTCGACAGCTCAGGGTGATATTTTCGAAACGGTGTAAAGGTGAGTTGGGTGTAAAGGTCGGTGTAAGCTCAATCGAAAGCTCGGTCGGTGTCAGCTCGGTGTAAACATGAAACATTGCTTGTTGTTATCGTGGAATGTTTCATGTTTACACCGAGCTTACATGGACTGAGCTTTCGACCGAGCTTACACCGACCTTCACACCAAACTCACCTTTACACCGTTTCGAAAATTCCACCCAAAGTGAACGATGTCAGTCAAACACGTGTCAGTTGGTTTAAGATTACTGACAAATCTAACTGACAATATGCTCAGTTGAAAGCACTGTCGTGTATCGCAAACCGTTTGTTTATCCTGCCCAAAGCTGGGAGAAATTAGGAGATCCGGAACCACGTATACCTGTGTTGTGTATACAATAAAAGTATACGTGTTATTCAAAAAACTGTTTGTGCTCTAAAAAAACGGCATAACCCAAAAGCCTCAATTCAAAAAATAAGCACTTTGTGAGCAGCCAAACTACACAAAATGAATGATTACGTACCGTACCATCAGCAGTCAGACGTGTACATGCAACCAGTTGGCGTGTATATTCGAACGAACCAAACCGGTGATGAAAATGCATCACCACAACGGAATCATTCAGTCAAACAAGACTTCCCATAGTGATTTGCCATGATTTCTGCGAGACTTGTTTGTTTTTACTTGAAAATCGTCGCTTTCATGTTGTTGTTGCTGCTCGTGCTGCATCCGTTCCAACTTCAATCACTGACGACGCCCAGTGCACCACCATTCTGCTCTCTGCACAGCCAATCAGCATTGAGCTGGGTGAAACATCATCTGCTGCCACCGAGCACCCAAGAATACAACATACCCGAACTGTCACATTATGGAAAACCTGGTAAGCAGAAGCAGAGTACAGCACGGAGCCATTCTGAAAGAAAAACCAAAAAGCAAAAACTTTTTGAACAGTGTGGGTTGGTACTTCGCAGCTGGACAGACACAACCGGAGCTGCCCGACGGTTACCTTGACTACTCGCAATATGGACAGTCGACACGTTTGGCTGACAAATATTTCAAACATAAACGGAACGGCAGATTTCTGGAGGTTTGGAAAAGTATTTTATTCGATATTGTCATGAATATGGAACCACACAAAAAGTCACGTTTTAATCAGATCGGAGCCTTCGACGGCTACACGTACTCGAACACCCTGATGTTTGAGCGCTACTACAACTGGACCGGTGTGCTCATTGAACCAGCAACTAGAGCGTTCACTAAGTTGATCACACTCAACCGAAAGGCGTACGCCATTAATGTTGGTTTGGAGATGACTCATACACTGCAAGTCTTTTTTTACAGCTTGTGAGTCCTAGTACGTATGTAGTTCTTCTCATGTGCATCGGTGTCTGACGTTTGACATGTATCATTGTGTACCAATATCGACAAGCAAAGCCCAAGACAATATAGTATTGCCTGTGATGTTTCAAGGCATGCGTTGGTTACTACGCCGAGCCGACTACGAACAAAAATTCTGAAGTCTACGATGCAACCACTGCGTGCACTAGCGTGCCGTTGAGTGCGATCATTGAAACATTAGGATGGAAAGAATGGGACTATTTCAGTATTGATGTGGATGGCGGCGAGGCTGCGTTGCTCATGTCCATACCGGTGCGTGAAACATCTGTCAGGTACATACATGTATGTGCTTGACTTGACAGTGCACATGTAGGTCAGACGAAGATCAGCAGAACATCATTGTTTGTTATCATGCCCATCTGTGGCACGGAGTGAACACAACCAAACAGCTGAATAACTGATGTTTCAGTGGCACGTTATAAAAGTGGACTACATCCAGATTGAGTGCAACCGATGTGATAAAGCTAGTCAATCGGAAATCGATGAATCGATTAAAACACAGCGGTACTTTCTCAAACAATTCATGTCCGTCATTGGCTACACAGAAGTCGAGTTTCACCTGTTGGATTTTTATTATCGACGCAATGGATTGTAGCTGTTGGACAGTCATACAGCGAACCGTTCCGTTTTATTCGTTGTGCTGAGAAAAATTTTAGTGATTTATTGTAATTAAGAACTCGTGATCCAGAAATGAACGAAAGATGCTCATCTTTTTACTCGTTCCTCCCCACATCTCAATATATATCGCACATTGTATATGAATGGTGCACACGTGAGATTGATAGAGAGAGAGTATAACACGGTGAGTTTACACTCACATACAACCCATTTCTCGTCTCAGACATAATTGGGCCTCAAAACACGAGGCAAGCTGCACCACAAACAGTGCGCCGCACGCTGAATTAGCAAATGTTTCAATTCGCTAGGCTGTACTCATAAAAATGGTCTTCCTTGAGACATCAGGGAAGCAAGCAACCGCAGTGTTGTGAGTACCACCCACCGAGCAGGACTACCGAATACCAAGCAAGCAAAGTACATCATCATATATTGTATGTGTGAAACATCACGGAGAGAGATGGACGACAACACGACACGACACCGACGCACACAAACACGCAACATACACGAAGAAACAAGAGAAAAAACGGTAAAAACGAGGAAAACCGCACGAAAGAAAACAATAAATTTCACATTGTATTTATGTTTTTAGCGAGTACGCACTGAGCGCAGCCAGAGCCAATCGACTTTAGTGCAGATTTAGTTACAGATGGACTTTAATAGAAATTTTAGAGCACACAATCATTGCAAGTGTGAATTACCGACAAAGACTGCAGCAATCAATTCAATAGCAGTCATTCTAGCAGCCTTGTGTAATGCATTCTGCTCAGAGACAAAAATGGAAGGGAATTTCGAAGAATTTTATGAAGAAGTACAAAAGTCATCATATCGACAGAGCAGCGGCGTGTTTTTGATGGTGAGAGAGAGAGAACAGAGAAGTAATACACAGGATCACAATTTGTGTACAGGTAATTGATACCAATATCAGCCTATTATTGTATTGAATGAATGCACAGCAAGCGCAACAGTCATTTTCGAGCATTTAATGTTCCACAAACAGTATTGTTTTTTGGATGGAGAAGCCAGCAGGTGTGTCAAGACTCTTCAACTGCTGAAATAGAATAAAGTTGTGGTGAGTCCAACACACCCGAAGAAATAAAATGAGCTATTTGTTTTAAGAAAGAGCAGAACTACAGATAGACGGGGTTCAGTAGCAACAATTGAAGTATAATATTAGTACCAGTATGTCAATCAAACAACAAGAAACCGAAGAGTGTATGTAATGTCCCAGAAAATCCGTATAAATCTTAATAATGCAACAAAGAAAATTACGTAACATATAGGTTGAGAAACAACGCAACAAAATTTGTGAATAAAACTGTGAAGTAATACTTGCTGAAGAGACGGAGCATTATCAAGCTGTGCCCGGTATGTACCACGAACACGAACGTAATGTGAAACATCATACATACCGGTACAGCACATTGCAGCGGAGCAGATAGAGAGTGAGAGATAGAGCACGGATAGATTACAGAGACATCATGCAAAAATCATAACCACTTAAAATGAGTAATACACATTTAAATTTGGTGTGAAGCTGTCTGCGACCGACTGACTAATCACGAACAAACCATTGCCGTATACAATTCATTCATTCTCACAATGTAGTGGACGTCCGGAGAGTTATTATTTTCACAATTGCGATTATCCCATTACACATACGTATAGCTGGCTGGCTGACCAAAAAATATCTGTGGTATTGTTGTTTGTACCAAAACGGTGCGTCACCAAGTGTTTCACCCGGGGCTCAGATCCGGACTCATTCAAAATCCCTCGAAACACTCAATGTGGCACGAATATAATCAAGACCCTAGCGACGAAGCATTGAACATTCATAAGTGGATGTTGCATGGACACGATGGCTGGGCACCAGACTGATGAATGCAGATGAAAAATTCTTTCACCCAGGAAAAGCATCAAAGTAACCAAAGATTTCACCGATCACTTACACCAGCCCAATGTGAAGCACAAGGTTACGCTCAAATGCCACAGACGTGACTGTCAGTGCAGAGAACGTCAACCAAGATTGGCCAATGTTTCACACTGATGGCATGATCAGCACTGGTGCCCAACCGAGTGTCGATGCCCATTCACTGTTGTGTGCTGCGTGGTGGTGTGTAGTTGGCTGTGGACAGAGCGTGACGCATTAGACCGTCCACTGATGAGACGGCGTCCTCAAAACGGTCCGAATCACCAGTCGGTCCGGGTGCTGGCGGTACCGAACCACCGGACGTTGACACCACCGGCGAACCACTGCCCCCGACACTTGCTGCTGACAATGTGTTGTTGTTCCTGCGATTGGCAGGTATATGTGTTTTTTAATTTATTTTCAATTGTGAAAGTTCAAAGCAGTGTGCGTGTGTGGTTGAGCGGCAATTCTTGCAACATTTTCTGTTTTGTTGGTTATGTTTTATCCGAGCAAGAGGACTTATCATCGCCAGCGCAGGGAACTACCACTCTTCATGATCGCCGAAACACTAACTCAAAAAACGACGTTTCCATTTCAAAGTTTATTCGCCTTGGACAACAACAGTTGTCAGATTTTTTTGTACTAAAATACCACAGAAAACTACTCGCATTTTTTTTGCTAAATTTAGGTGCCATGGCACCTATAAATTGAAATTTGGGACTAGATTTTTGAGGTTAGGTGCCAGTGGCATCTAAAATTTATGCTTTCTTAGCGGTTTTGGCCGCGATTTAGGTGCCAGAACATATCCTTGGCCCTTAAAAATGGGAGAGTTAGGTGCCATGGCACCTGGGTTGGGTCTCATTTGAAAAAACACTGCACTGAAGTGTGTATCTATGCAGTAACTCACAAATACGCGGCCACTCCATTGTATATAGCCGATGTGAGGAGATCGACATTCGGTTCATTCACATTGTCCTGTGCCGACATGGGTGTGGGTGGGGGTGGGGTCAGTGTCGGGCCGGATGTCGGCGCATTCATGTGCGAACGCAGTGACTCGATCTCAAGCTCTTTGCGTTGCAACTCGCCTGAATCGGAAAGGAGATTATTGATGGACTGTGAGTGGTGAAGCATTAGTAACGTTAGTTCGGATGTGGCGCGGTACGACCTGTAGCACCAGCACGACGTTAGGGCATGTTGTGATCACATTCAATGACAGCGCCAAGAAATCGCCATTAACTGGTCAGCTGGTATGCCATAATAGCCAGCAAATTATCGGTAGGAACTTCCGTGTTTCGTACGGTTACAATCCAAACGTACTCTTAATAGCATCAATCTGATGTTTCGCCTCGCCCAACGCCGAGAACAGATCTTGTTTGAGTCGATTTTCAGCCGACAGCGATTTCTCCAAATGTGCGTTCTTCTCTTTCATCGTGGCCAACGCCGACATTAGTACTTCCATGTTGTGCGCTTCCTGCAATATGGAACACGGCTTCTCATGCGCAGTGCGAAAATCTTGTGGAATGAAGTGATATCGAGGTTTGAGACAAAGTGAAAAGCGCAGTTCAGCAGTATTTTTCAAATTGATGAGGTGCAACGCACATACACCCAAATATATGAGGTTTAGGTTCAATGTCCACTGTTTTGGCAAAGTACGAAAATTCAAAGAAAATGCAAAAAAAACGCTGCACACAAGGTTTGTTCAATGTTGGCACAACCAGAATCAACTATAACACCAATCAAGCCATTTGCGACCGACCTTGTACTGCCTGAGCGTGGACAGTTCGTGTTCGAGCGTCTGCAGCTGGTCGTCACGTGATCGCACATCGCGTCGCAACTGCTTCAGCTCCTGCTCGATGTCACGTCGACGTTGGCGACACGCGTCACCACATTGTTCCACTCTGCAGATGGAGAACAGAAAATTGGGTAACACAAATCTGCTCATTTGGTAACAGACTACGTTGTCGATTTGGTGTATTGGTGACATCTTCGACACAACATGTAGCGTTGCGGGCGGTATGGAAATGCAAATAATAAAACCCTAGAATTTCACTGAACGACCCAGCCGAACGTTCATCGGATTATCGTCATTTTCAGGCATTGCCGGATATGTCCGACTTTTTTGCACTTTGTGTCAACGGACACGCCAATACTTCGAATAAATTTCTCGACGACAACAGAGCACAAACACATTCAAATGCCTACAACACAAATGTCCCAAATCTGGTTGTGAAAAGGTCCACCAACTTTTTCTCGCTGGCATTCTGTCTCTGTTCCTCTGCCTTTCTATTTGCTTTCCTCTCCTTCTCAATCTGCGTCTCCAATTGTGTCCGTTGGCGTTGTTCATCGATCAGTCGTTTCTCCAATGTTTGAATCGACGCCTTCTCCAGTTCACGCGATCGAGTCAGATTCGACAGTCTTAGGTTCGTGGAAAGGTTGGGTTATTGTTCTAATTACATTTCTTATAATGTCATTGGAATTTTGTTGCTGTGAAAAGGTTGACCTCCAGTAAAACTGGGAACTATGTCCCAAGCATCTCACGAATACCAACATAACCTCAAACAATTCTGCTGTGCCCAAACTGAAAAAGAAAGCCAAGCGCGAGCAATTTTCAATTGCAGGCACAAACGTACTTAGTTTCGAGCGTGTCATTCTTGCCCCGCAGCTGCTGCAATTCGGTGCGAGTCGCCTTGTCAACGTTATTCAAATGCTGAATCTGTGACCGAAGTTCAGATTCGATTAATCGACTGTTGCGCAGGTCCGTTTTGAGTTTTTCGAATTCGATTTCCAACCTGCAATCAAATTGTTGTTTTCATGAAACTTTACATTTGTGAACATCCTGTGTATCAAAATGGCACAAAAATACTGAATAATTCTTTCAAAAATCCGTGAGCAAGAACGGAATCTTTTGGGGTGCCGCAGACCACAAAGATGCAGAAAACAGGCATTAAAACAACTCCGGAAACGCTGATGTTTCACACGAGAATGACCAGCAGTCAGTCTGTGATCGATCGAAGTCTGAACAAGCCAAATCGTAAAAAAACAGAATTATCCAAATGCTACGCCAAACGTTCACGTACCCAGCTATAGTCTCCTTTTCTCCATCGATCTGTCCATTCATTTGTTCGTAATCGGCCGACTGTCCGACCGACGTTGAGTATTGATTCGAACCGTCACCCTTCTGTCCGGGCGCAGACGTGGAGCCAGCAATCGGGGTGCTGCTCGTTGTGTAGCCGGCAGGCGTGACGGGCGTGTTGGATTGACCGGACTGCGGTGCACCGCGACGACGACCGGCTTGTGACGCTGAACCACGCGCTGTGCCACCTGTGTGTGTGTGTGTGTGTGAAAATGTAAACATTGTTGGGTGAAAGTGAATGTTGAAAAATTAGCAAAATTAAAATGAAAAACAAAACGAACGTGTTTGACTGCGTTTGCTGCCGCCAATCGCTTGTGTGGTCACGTCTGGCCGACTATGTTTGTTTGTGTCCTGCTTGCCACAACCGACGCTGCTGCCTGAATCAATAAAGGAAGTGGTTAGTGTTGACGTTGAGTCTAGCCAACCTGATTGTGTGCGCCATTCATACGTACTCCAGTACCAGCCCATAAGTGCAAACGCTGCTGAGATATGGCATAGACAGTCAAAATTAGAAAATGGAACCCGACCATAGTTTTTCAAGCACTTTTTAGGTGCAATGTGCACCTACAGAAGCTGAGAATTCTAAACATGATTTTGTAAATATGCAAAATCGGTTCAGGCATGACCGAGAAGAGGGGGTCAAGGATTATGAAATCAAGCTTGATGATTGGGGACAACGCCGTATTTTTGCCTAGCCGTTTTCTCGGCCTTGCCAGGACTGTTGTGTGAGTGTCTTTGAGAGAAGATCGGCACCCAATAACAATACAGATGTCAATTGTCAATATTTCGGTACTAAATAGTACCCTCGTCAGGACTAAAAAGGCAAACTTTGCCTTTTTAGTCCTGACGAGGGTACTATTTAGTACCGAAATATTGACAATTGACATCTGTATTGTTATTGGGTGCCGATCTTCTCTCAAAGACACTCACACAACATGAATCTTTCACGGCACTGCCTTCCCGGCTACATCAAATTTATGCCAGGACTGATTTTGTCAAACTTGCACTAAATTTATGTCTTGCACTTCCCTGATGCTACAGACAAAATTACAACTGGAACGACGCCAATTTGTTTCGAAATTTCTCTTTCATTTCATTTACTTATTTTCAGTGCAAGTTTCAGGTCCGGACAGGTTAAATTTCGAACCGGACAGGTCAAATTTTCGAAATTTCACTGGCCATATCTCAGCCACGCTTGCACTTACGGGGCTGATGTTTAATCTTGTTTGTTAGCAGGACAAACGTTTCTGGTGACAAAAGGAGAGCTCCATAGCTAACGCGTCATGACCTCTTGAATCCCACACGTTTACCTCCAAAGTGCTCAGAAACGCTTGCCCAAAAAAATGACAGCTTTTCCACATTTACCCCGAAAATGCTCAAAACCGCTTGCCCAAAAAATGACCACTTTTCCAACAGCGATTTTACTCAATTTTCCTCTAAAAAATCACATTTTTTTGAACATCCCCCACTGGGTATCCGAAATTTTTTATTTTGTATCTGGCTATCCGAAAGTTTTGGATTCTGGGCATCCGGGATTTAATTTCCCAACGGAAACACTGATTGAAATGCAATCACTAAAGGTGGAGTTATACTTGTCCATTTTGGGCTTGTAGACAATGAGGACAAATTTTTGTTCCAATCATATTTTGTGATAGCGTTGGAGCATAATTTCGACCAGCGTAAAAGTTGTTCATTTGGTGCAGGGGAGCAACTTTTACGCTGATCGAAATTAGTGATCCGACGTTATCACAAAATATGATTGAAACAAAAATTTGTCCTCATTGTCTACAAGCCCAAAATGGACAAGTATAACTCCAGCTTAATATCTGGTCGTTTGCAGCAGTATTCTCACACAGAATAAAAAACATGTTTGCTTGTGCTGCTCTCTCGAGGACAGCTGGTCCGTCATGCGGTTTATTCTGTGCCATGCTAGAGCCATCAGCAGAGGGCGTTCACATCAGACCCATTCCTGCCAGCAGCCCAACGCACCTCTACTGCTATCAGCATCGTCGTAATCGTCTGCGTCCCTGATCGGTCCATCGTCATCCGATTCATTATCGATACCGCCACCATTCCGTCCACCGAACCAACCACCCAACGGGTTTTGTACATTGATAAATTGACTGTCGGCGCCGCTGTACGTTGATGACGACGGTTGAGATTGCGCGCTCACACCTGCAACACCAGACACCGCACGTGATCAAATGTTCAAAGAACCTAGCTGTTAGAAACTGTTTTCCATGGACAGCCAAGCACATGCACATCAAAAGCTCAAATTTGGTTTTCAAAATCGATTTGCACCAAATACTTTCAACGCCTGTGTTGGGCGTTGTCAACACATTTGACTGCCCAAAAAACACCAGCGGTCTGTTGCTTGTTTCCAATTTGATGTTGTAAACCGAATACTATACATGAACATGTATTGTATGTACTCCTTTCCAAATACAATAACCAATTAACAAAATACAATAACCAAGTGACAGCGACGTACCGAGCAGACGACATTTGATCACATCGAGCCAGCTGCTCTCTGCCTGGCCCGGTTGTGTACAAAGTCGCCCATTGCCGGACGACCTTGACCAAGCGCCCGACCTGGCCCCAGCCGTGTCCGTGCCTGCCTTGTCGCCAGCACCATTGAGCACACCATTGCTCGATGCCACTGCCTGTCCACCCGACTGTGAGATTCCATCCTCCGACAAGCGACAAGGCGGATCTGTCAATGAGACACAACTGACTGAATGCCACGTTTGTAACCAGTCATTTCAATGCTCAATTTCGTTGCTTTCAACTAACAAACCGCATAAATTCAGAGATTACTATGGTCGCGCGTTGGATGCGCTATTCTTATTTACGTGCTTGGTTGACAAAATAGAATTGTTCGCCGTCTTTTGAGCGTCGAGGGAAGCACCAGTGCGCGACACGAACACTCAGTGCAGCTTTGGTAAAAGTTCTGTCAGTTTACACCTGATGTTTCACTCGCATACGACCTCAACACAGCAGCGTGCAATTTTTAAAAATAATTCTTTGTTGCACTGAGATAAGCACGACAACGCAGAAATGTAACCAATAGTTAATCCGACGGAATGCACTCACATCTTTGGATTTGAAGATCAGGATTAGTGTCGGCCGGTCCATACCAGACAGCCGGCAGCGCTTCGGTCAGTGTCTGCGCGTAGATCTCGTTCTCACGAGCGATCTCGCGCTGCTTTCTCTGGAAAATGTACATAATGTTGAAATGCACCTCAAGGAAATATAAATTTGTGAGAAAATACAACACCAACCAGTCGATACTTATATCCGACGTAGGACTTGACGCCGAAACCGAGGGTCACCACCGGATACCCGATGCTGAAAATTGATTAGGCAATTGATTACTGTTATTTAGGTATAAAATCGTTTGCCAAAAAGCATCAGGATAACTCATTACCTTGTTCAAAAGTACCGTTCCATGAAACATTAAATATTGTTGGCAGCATGCAGAATACTCATTCACGATACGCAGAAGAAAATCATGTAACATTACATCGTCAGAAGACAGGGATTTTGGAACAAAAAACGAAGAGAAAATCAAATCATCTGAATCTCTGACCAATGAGCAGCGAACGGTCGACACAGATCGAGTGTAAAGGGGAACACCCCGCCTTTGCTGGTCAACTCTTTCAGACGCACCGATGCCTCGAAGCACACGAACAGCAAACACAATGTCACCGTTGGGAAGCACACGCCTCGATCTGAAAGTCCGTCTCTGTGTGCACAGCGATACAAGCAAGGAACATGTTGTTCGCAAAATTCAACCCTGGTCCTTTTGCAGTGAAACATAAAAGCGCGGGCATTCATGTCAAACTGTGTAATTGCTGGCAAAAACACTGAAACAAAAAATTCCGCAAAAATCTCGAAAGGAGAAATCTCAAAAAAACCGAAAGACAAAAAGTACAAGAATGGATAAATTTTTTTCTCCGTAATTGGCAATTATGTAATTGGTGCTCAGGCTTGCATTCAGGGCTAGGCTTAGGCTGCCAGCCAGGAAGACCTGTCCAGAAGAAGAAAACATCGTACAAAAATAGAACTGCTCAGGCTTTCTTTCAATGTTAGGCGCTGTCCATATATAGAAAGAGCTATACATAAAAATTAAGACAATTTTTTGTTCGGGATTTTCGACCCCACCCATCCACGTACCGGCGTGCCAAACGTACTGCAGCCATACATAGGTGCTGGCGAGTACAAATAACCACTGGACCGGTATGAACAGAAAGCACACCAGGTCGGACGTTACTGTGACGCACACGAAGAATACTGAGAAAGCCTGAAACGAAAAACATCGATCTTGCATTGTCTGCTTTAATATCATTACCCAAAACGTCTCAAGGGACATGAGATCGATGGGTAGGATAACAAAACCGATCACGGGACTGAGAGTGTTTCGATCAGGAGATGTACGTGAAAATGAACACAGCAACACCAACCAATCCCTGGTATCGAAACGAGTCATAGATGGAGCGCATGAGCAACCAAAATGGCCACAAGTACTCGAAACGGAAGCCGAGCAGAAAGTCGGCCATCAGCAACAGTGCCCACGCGAAGAACAGCTTGACGTACACCAACGAACTGAAATACAATCGGTTGTACGGCGTTGATTGATTTTAATGGCTCTGTTATTTCAACGATAATTGTGTCCTTCCACAGAGGAGTTTTTGCCTGCCTGTACTTGCAACATCTTTTTCAGTCAATTTCCAACGGTAACCGTTCCATAAATGCCAATTTATTGTTTCACCTTTCTGTGTTCCTTGCCCAATTCAAGACCAAAGCCGACGCGCTGTCACAAATTAGTTCCAGAAAAGCTCTGTCCAAAAGCAAAACTAGGCCGATCCCTTCAATGTGTATGTGTGTGTGTCTGTTACAGAGACGTTCGCGGCGGGCAGGCAAGAAGACATTAGCCGGCCACGTGCGCGAAATAGCCCCGACCCAATTTTGGCGGCTGTACGTGCAGCTAGGTGATGTGCATTGTGCACAGCTTGTACGAAGCAGCAGTCGTGTAAGCCGCGTGCAATGTACACACACACAACCAACAACACAACACCTTGATAGTGCAGTAGTGTACATACACTCGGCCAGGATGCAGCACATACGCAAAGGTCGGGCTCGGTAGGCGAAAGATATGAAAATTTATGTACAACCGAATCAAAATGCCCTTTCTCTCAGTTCAGTCTCGGCGTTCTTATAAATGGTGAAGCGCGCGTTAACCGCAGAGAGATCAAACACACGTTGGAAATCGGTAATGCTGTTCAACGGAAAAGACAAAGGAAAGATCACTGAGATGTTATCGTTCACAGTTCGGCTTCTTTCGTAAATTACTGGGCCGAAAGAACCATGATCCTGCATTTAAACTCCATCCCTCCTCAAAGTTCACACGCAACACAACACAACCATAGGCAATTGATACGTGTTTCATCGAATTCTATGCACATTGTTTCTGTTCAATGTATTGGGGTGTCAATTTTGTTGTGTGTGCGCACTTCGTACACGCACTAAATTTGTTGCTCGCAGATCGCAGTGCTCTTGGTTGGAAAGAGTGTGGTGATGCACAGAATAAACAGCACGCAGCACAATGAAACAACACGCAAGTTGTCTGTTTCCCGTGCGTGTAATTTCAAACTGCAAAGTCCGCATATGTTCGCAATTTAGCCTTCCGCTTCCATCATAAGACCCAGAGCAGACGCAACAGACGGCTGGTTCTGGTTACCACTTGCACGTGCGCAACTTTGTGCCTTGTGCCCCACCAAACCACATGTGCATAGATATTGGTTCGAGCTAACCAGACCGACGACCGACCTCTGCCTTTGTGCCGTGCAATGAATGTGCACATTGCGTGAAACGTCTATAACTGCATGGCCTCACTAATAAGCTATGCGGGACGCATTGCGCAGGACACCGCAACCTATTACATACATAGGTACTATGCTGCCGGCCGCTGATTTAATATTTATAGTTGCTAAACTCAATCCGTTTATTCACATGGTTGCCCAACACATGTGCATCGTTGCGAGCGAACCTTTCCGCAAACAATAAAACACAAGCACGACGATACATCCATGCAGAGACCAAAACCCGACCCGACCCCTCATTATGTGAAAAAGGGACAATATGAAAGATTGCAACTCAGACAGAGCGAACGCGCTGGAGCCAAGGCATAGCTGCATCCATCAATTTCAACTTTCAAGCGTTAATGCTGGTGCCAAAGACCAGCCTTACAACAAAAATATGCCATGCGACGATGTCACGACGTGCTTTTTCATCGTGTTTGATCACGCAGCTTGAGTGGCCAAGCAAGGGTGACTGACGTACACAATTTGCAAGACTTTCCGTGCTGCATGATGCACCATACTTGACCTTCCGTCTGTCCACCGCATGTTGTGTGTGATCTGTATCACATGCACGAACGTCAAAAAAGCATATTCATCTTGTCATTATATGGTCGGTCCCGATTTCATCATATGCAAGCAACCAAGCCAGAGCAGCAGCGGGATGGATGGCCGCAAGCTCAACACCCCTCAATGTGTGTTCATGCACATGCCACTGACATCCGTGTGTGTGTGCACGCTGTGAGAAATCGATTCTTTGTGTGTGTGCGCCACCAGTCTCTTGTGACCATCGTCATGTACACACACACACACATCGACACTGTTACCGCATACAAGCACGCGCACGTACATATATGGTCCATACATGAACAGCTATAGCTCGCTCTCTCTCAGCAGCGCATACTTTTGCTGCAGCAAGCACGCCCAGTTCGGGCTGACGTATGCTTCGCACGTCGAATCAAGCTATAAAGCATCTGCATCTGCAGACCA